>RJWJ010020697.1:0-28719 GCA_004363605.1 Indri indri | reverse complement strand
AGTGTTCTTGGAAAACAAAGCCCTCTTAATCCTCTGCTGGGTCAAGGGAAGGGCAGAACTCCAGCCCAGGCTATTTTCTTAAGGAGATGGGAAGAGGGGGAACTGCCACTCAGACTTTCCAGATAAACATGTAACAGACAACTAGACAGTTGACTTTGGAGGAGTTACTTAACCTCCTTAAACCTCAAATTCTTTATCTGTAAGATAGCAGCAAATAGCAAATCTGTCCTGCCAGTTGCAGAGGCCAAAAAACTTAGTTGTCTTTAGTGCCTTTCTTTCTGTCACTCTCAAGCCATCACGTTCTGCCTGCTGAACCTTTAAACAGATCCAGAATCTGACCACTTCTCCCCACCTCTATGCTTGCTTCCACCTTGGGCCAAGCCTCCAGTATGTCTTACCTGGATCTTTGCAGTAGCCTCCTAACAAGTCTCCCTGTGATCAATTTTCATGGCAATAATCCATGACTTTTTATAAACGCACAATGGCCTTACATCTAATTTGGAGAAAAAAGCAAAAGTCTCAGACTAGCCTACAAAGCCCTGCTATGTGATTTAGCCCCACTTCTCTGACCTTAACTCCAGTCATCCTCCTCTCCAGTCACCCCGCCCTTGCCAAATGAGTCAAGCGAGCCCCTTGCAATTGTTGTTTTCTCTGCCTCCAGCTATCCTCAAGACTAACAGTTGTCTCTGTTCAGGGCTTTGCTGAAACCATTATCGGTATCCTCATACCCTGCTTCATTTTTCTGCACAGTACTTAATACTGATGTATTGTATGTTTACTTGTTGGTTATTATTTGTCTCCTAAAACTGAAATGTAAACCTGTTGGAAGGGACTTGCCCATTTAGTTTTTCAGTGCCAAGAGTAGTGCTTGGCACAAATTAGGGGCTCAATGCATGTTTGCCCAATGAATGGACATTAATAATCCCTATCTTTCAGAGTTGGGCTGAGGATTCATTTAGATAATGTGATGCCTAGCCAATAGTAAGGACTACGTAAATATAGATTATTGTTGCATTGTTATTATTACATTTAAGCTAGGCTTTGAAAAATGTATTAGAAAGGGCATTTTAGGAAAGAGACTGACTGGAGCAGAGGCCTAGAAGTAGGAAATATCCTATACGTAGGTGTGAACTGCACTAAGAGTGTGTGAGGGCCGGGCGCGGTGGCTCACGCCTGTAATCCTAGCACTCTGGGAGGCCGAGGCGGGCAGATCGTTTGAGCTCAAGAGTTCGAGACCAGCCTGAGCAAGAGCGAGACCCCCATCTCTACTAAAAATAGAAAGAAATTGGCCAAACAACTAAAAATAGAACAAATTAGCCGGGCACGGTGGCACGTGCCTGTAGTCCCAGCTACCTGGGAGGTTGAGGCAGGAGGATCGCTTGAGCCCAGGAGTTTGAGGTTGCTGTGAGCTAGGCTGACGCCACAGCACTCTAGCCTGGGTAACACAGTGAGACTCTGTCTCAAAAAAAACCAAAAAACAAAAAACTCAGAAGTCTGGGTTTTGTCCCCAACAGTAGGGAACCATCTGAGATTTTCAGCAGAGGAAGATGTGATAAGATCTTGGTTTTTGAAACTTCTTGGTGATAATTAGTTATCCTGTGTTGCAAAGTTACATTTTCTAGCTTGTGGGGAATGGGTTTGTTAAGCCGAGAAAACAATGAGTTTCTTTAAGAAACTTTGATGGACTTTTTTTGGTTATAGGCTGATAGGATCTGGCCTATGACCTTATCTATGAGCCCCCTCTAGGCATCAAACATGCTCGTGGGGGAGTGGGGGGCACAGGAAAAGCCCAAGAGCCAGAGCCCTGGTGTTTCACTTTTAGCCAGTCTAAGTTGCCTAGGTTTCTAACTCAACTAACCTGAGTTGATGATTTGAAATTGCTTAACCTTTGGATTAAATTAATTTCAGATCTTGACTGTGCTTCATGTGTTGGTTTTCCATTTTACATGTAATTTCTCACTATATCTCTGTCCATTACATACCCCACTTTCAGTATAAAGTCTTGCTATTCAAAGTGTGGTCCTGGGACTAGCAGCATTAGCATCACTTGGGAGCTTGTTAGAAGAGTTCTCAGGACCCACCCAGCCCCACTGAATTAGAATATACATTTTAACAAGATCCCTGGCGATGTCTGTGCCCATTAAGTTTTAAGAAGCACTGCTCTTAAGCATCCCTTAACCAGTGGCTCTTCCAGTCTCCGTTGGGAGCTCTTCAGCACCTCAAATAAATATCTGGAGTATTTGCTTTCTAAACAAACTTTTTGAACAAGTCCCCTAACCATCTTCTCCAACTAGAGAGCTTTGCACACTGTATCTTTGGCATAGAAAATGTGAAACAGCGATTGCTCTGAATGTGCAGGACTTCTAAAGGTAAAATCCTCAGATCACCTGCATCGAAATCACCTAGAGGGTTTGTTAAAAATGCAGATTCCTAGCCTCCACCTTACATCTACAGACTCTTATTCTTTTAAAGGGCCTGCAAACCACTTTTTTAACTAACATCTGATACATACCAACCATCAAAGAACCATCAGAGAACTCCTAGCTGCAGAAACAAATGCAGTTTCTGATCTTAATACCTCCCCTCTTCTCAGTATTGAATCCTCTTTCCAGCTCTGACCCCACTCCCTCATCCTGTACTACAGACAGTTATTTGAAATACACTAATTTAGTTATGACCCTTTTATTAGCACTATTTTTGTGAAAGATTCCACACAAACGCTGTTCTGGTACCTTTTTTTCAAAAGTATGCAAATAACATTCTAGCATTTGACTTTCTATTAATTATCGGTCACTAATATACAAATGAAATGTAAATGTTCCTATCAAATAATTAAATGTTTATTTCTCTGCTTCTTAGGATTTTCTTATGAAATAAAAGAGAATATTTTTCTAGTATCTGATACTTTTTTTTAAGTCACCGTGTTTCCCTTCACTGGTGTCTTAAGTCAGGCAGCTGGTTTTATAGTCAATCCTATTGGAAAAGCACCTGGGAAGAGGGAGAAGGGGAATGGCAGATATATCTTTTGTCAGTTTGTGATGTTATATACCTAAATTGGACTTTGTTGTACCATTCTTCTGGGCCTGCAAGTTGGGGGGCAGTGATAAACCCTGCAACAGGCACTTGGTGCCTGCAGTTTGCTGGTCAGCCTCTTTTTCACAACAGACCACATCAGAGGCTCCCACTGCTGACATGAAAGTCAAGGAGAATGGGTGAAAGAATGGTAGCACTTGTCATATAGTTATTAAGAAATTAAATTACACAGTTGGAATCCACATTAATAGATATTAAATGTTAAATTAATAAAATGATACCTCTCACGAATTAAATTTAAATGAAGTCCTAATCTTAATGAAGAGGGATCAAAGGGGGAGAGAATAGAAGGTATTCCAGACTTCTGCATCCACCCCCAACACTGTTGTTTCAGATTAAAAAGTATTTCTTTCAAGAAATTAGAAAATCGAAAACAAAAGTCTTTTTTCTCTCTCAAAGGGGTTCAAGTCTTTCAGGGTGTTCTTTAATATATCATCTTTATGTATCCTTTCTGAACTCCCAGCAAGGTGTAATCTTTTCCTTTTAGATCCTCTATAGTGCTTCCTTTTAAATTCTCATTTTCCGATTCTTTTACTGTTCCTTGATTTGTAGTCATATCTGGGCCTCCTGTTCTTAGTTGTTTGCTTGGCCAGTTATAAATTCCCTTAGGCAGAAACTGTACATTCTCTTCTTTGTTCCTATCAACAAGTATTTATTGGCTTCTCCATACTCAGCATAGTGAGGCATTCAAAAGCATAAATTATAAAACAAATAATTTAGCTTCGAAGAAAAATCTTATCCGTATAAAACTAGTAGTTACTGTAAGAATGCATATAATATAACATAATATAATAGAGGTGTTAGTCCTAATCCTATGCAGTTCTGTCCCAGGGGATATAAAACTGCTGAAGATTTATGTCCCCAAAGCATTCATACCCCTGTAACATTCTGAAATAAAAAAAAACACACACACATTGAAGATATACAGGGTGCCTGGGCCCTTAACTCAAAGAAATTTAACCTTGGAACCTGTAGTAAAAGTCCCAGTGATCTAGAGAGAGTAGATGTCCCTAGCAGAGCTGCTCATACTCAAATAATCAGTGAATATCTCCAAACCATAATGATGAACCAAAGGCCAGCTTCTTGGTCCAATTTTCATGGATTCCATAATTTCCAGGATCTATGTATGCTTCGACGGGGGGAGGGCACCTGAAAATTGGTCATTACATTAGCCAGGCAGATAAGGCCAGTGTCAAATTTAATTTGACTCAGAAAAATAAAATTAAAATTAAGATAAAACTAAATGCTTTTTAAATTAAATTATTATTATTATTTTTTTTAAGAGACAGGGGTCTCACTCTTGCTCAGGCTGGTCTCGAATTCCTGAGCCAAAGCAATCCTCCTGCCTTAGCCTTGCAGAGTGCTAGGATTACAGGCGTGAGCCACTGTGCCCGGCCTCAAATTAAATTAATTTTTTAAAATGGGTGAAATTTCTACATGTTATGAAGCAATTGATAAGGTTACATATATTATGGTGGTCATAGATTGTTTTTACCTCCCTGTGTCTTTTCTCAATTTTCCTTTGAAATTCTCCTTACTCCATTCTGAGTCCACTTGATTCAGACAGGGCTCTACTCCTGGTTTTGGGGGTGGAACATGTGACCCAAATCTGACCAGTTAGCACCCAGAATTCCACTTAGCACAGTGTTGGTCTAGGGATGACCAATCAAGTCAGAAAGTGAATTCCAGGAGTTGCTTAAAAATTTCCAGGAAGAAATGCTCTCTATTTTTCCTTTGAACTTGGACCTGGGCAGATATGAAGCTGGAGCTTTAAGGTGTGTGGGGGGAGGAGGGGAGAGATCACATAGATAGAGCTCAAGAATAAAGCTAACTCAATGGAAGGTAGAATTCAGAAATGGAAAGCAACCAAATCCTGATGACAATGTTGGAGCCTCCTTTGGATAGAGCACCAGTAAAGGAAGATACACCCTGAAATTTTAAGTTACATGAATCATTAAATTTCCTTTTATTGTATAACAAACCCACTTGAGCTGAGCTTTTTGTCATTTGCAACCAAGGGTCCTAATTGAGTCACACATAAATTCTAAATTGTATGCTGCCTACTATGAATGTTCCTGTTGAGAGGGACTAAGAAGTACAGTCAGGGTGGTGCCAGTCAGGGAAGACTTTATGAATGAAATGGGGCTTGAATGAGTCAGAAAGAGATAAGGAGAAAGAAAAGTGGAAGTGAATACCTAAAGCCTTCGGGTAGGAATGAGCACACTGGGTCAGCAGAGCCCTGGGGAGAGGAGGACAAGTGTCAGGGAGGAAAGGATGGGAAGTTAAGCCAGATAGGATGGGGCTAGGTTATGCAGAGCCTTGAGACTGGGGTAAAGGAATTTAATGTGATGCGATAGGAACAAATTGGTAATTAAGGAAGATTAGATCATGATGAATGTGTTTAAGGATGGGAGAACCTGATATTAGGAAGACTGACTTTCTAAATGGATACACTAGTACAGGCCTCAAGAGATACAGTGGTAGGATCAGCAATGGTGAAGAAGAGATAGATGGGATAGAAATGAGAGCTGTTTAAAGGGAAAAACTTACAGGTTTTGGTAGGTATGTGCAATGAAGAAGATAAGTTACATATAGGTGGATTCACCCTTTGGACATTATACGCAGGCACGTAAAACTTGGCAAAATGAATCAAAGTTAAAACACAGGCCGGGCGCGGTGGCTCACGCCTGTAATCCTAGCACTCTGGGAGGCCGAGGCGGGCAGATTGAGCTCAGGAGTTCAAAACCAGCCTGAGCAAGAGCGAGACCCCGTCTCTACTAAAAATAGAAAGAAATTAATCGGACAACTAAAAATATACAAAAAAAAAAAAAAATTAGCCGGGCATGGTGGCGCATGCCTGTAGTCCCAGCTACTCGGGAGGCTGAGGCAGAAGGATTGCTTGAGCCCAGGAGTTTGAGGTTGCTGTGAGCTAGGATGATGCCATGGCACTCTAGCCCGGGCAACACAGTGAGACTCTGTCTCAAAAAAAAAAGGAAAAAAAAAAGTTAAAACACAAAAAGGGGTGGGGAATTGAGGAGAAAGAATCTAATTTTTCATCACTGTGTCAGCTGAGAATTTTCTTTGTAAGTCTGTATTTCTGCAACGAACATAATGTATTGAAAACCTTGATCTGTCTGTTTCTCTCCATCTTAATTATCTCCATTCCAGTCCAAGCCATCATTGCTTCTCAGCTGGATGATTGAAATTGCCTCTTAAATGGTCTATCCACTTCATTGTCATCTCCTTCTCCTCTGTACTGGGGGCCCCCAAGACCACCTCCAGTTTCAATAATTTGCTAGGAACACTCATAGGGCTCAGAATATAGTCATATGGATATAATTTATGGCAGCAAAAAGACTCAGAGCAAAATCAGCAAATGAAAAAGCCACATGGGGCAAAGTGCAGAGGAAACCAGGCCTAGGCTTCCAAGGGTCCTCTCCCATTGAAGTCACACAGGTTGTGCTTAATTCCTCCCGGCAATAGCTTGTGATGACACAAGTGAAATGCTGACAAGCAGGGAAGCTTTTTAAAGACTTAGTGTCCAGGGGTTTTATGGGAGCTAGTCACATAGGCACCTTCTGCCTGGCACATACCCAAATTCCAGATTCCTCAAAGTAAATCAGGTCTCCAGCATTGGTATGGTCTGAATGTTTATGCCCTCCCAAAATCCATACGTTGAAATCCTTACCCACAAGGTGACAGTATTATGAGTTGGGACCTTTGGGAGGTGATTAGGTCATGGGGGCAGAGCCCTCAAATGGTATTAGTGTCCTCATAAAAGAGGCCCAAGAGAGACCCCTCATCCTTTCTGCCATGTGAGGACACAGCAAGAAGGTGGCATCTATGAACCAGAGAGTGGGCCCTTGCTAGACATCAGATCTACCAGTGTCTTTATCTCAGACTTCCCAGCTTCCCAAAACTGTAAGAAATAAATTTCTGTTGTTTATAAGCCATCCAGTTTATGGTATTTTGTTATAGCATCCCAGATGGGCCTTGGCATAAAACACATTATTTGTATAGTTTAGACACAATAAGCCATTTTTTTCAGTTGTGTGGTGGGAACTCTCCTAAAATCCAAGTTCCAGCCAAGGACCAACATTGTAAGCTGGACTTTCAAGGGATAGCTATGAGATCTCCTATGTTAACTCTTTTCTTCTGTATACCTTCCAACCTCTTCTTCAATCAGGAACTAGAGAGAATCTTCTTAAAATATAAACCAGATTATATATGTTGTACTTAGACTAAAATTCGAACTCTTTACCATGATGCACAATTTCCTGCATGACACATCAACACTGCATTCCTCTCCAAACTCATCTCTTGCCACTCTGCTCAGCATCACCCTCTAGCCACACTGGCCTCAAACTTTCTGGAATATTACTGACCAAAAGAACTTTCTACAATGATGAAAATGTTCTTCTGTACTGTCCAGTTGTCTGCTGGTGTCCACCAACCACATGTAACTATCGAGCACTTGAAAGGTGGTTAGTGTACCTGAGGAAATAAATTTTTAATTTTAATTAATTTAAATTTAAATAGCCACATATGGCTAGTAGCTGTCACATTGGGCAGCTCAGTTCTAGAACACATCAAGCTTTTCCCATTTTAAGGCCTTTTGTTGTGTGGGCAATTACCCTGATGTGATGGTAAACTTCAATTATACTATCAGGCAGGCTATCCCAAAAAGCAAAGAATAGAAGGGCTTACAGACCAAATTAAAATGCTTAAATCACACACACAGCTTATTAAATTAGCTTAAAACACACATCAAAAATCAGGGGGAAAGAAAAGGGGTAAATTAACACTCTATTAGGAATGGGTGTGAAGCAAGGTGGAAGGATCGCACTACTTAAATCCTGGGTTATGCAATGTGTGTGTGTCCCACATCTCTCTGTTGCATCAACCTTCTCTGCTGATGAACCAGAGTTGAGGTTCAAGCAAGGGGGCCCACAGACAGAAGGTATCCTGGGTCAGTGACACACACCTGTTTTACCAGAAGGACTTAGAAGGAACAAGTACACCTGGCTTATAGCTGTAGCTTGCCAATTAACCTGCTGAACAACTGTGGGTTTTATTTGAGCTATGGGTTTATGTTCTTTGAGCAGAGGACACATGGACCAAAGAGGGGTTGAATTAAGACCTCATAAATATTAAGTGTTCATGTATAGTTAGTGTATCCTGGTCATTAAATGTCTTGTATATATTTAATTTGTCATTAATATTTAGTGCCTGTGTGCCTCATATATATTTATGCCTCATGGATATTACTTTGGGTTCTTTCATTTCTATCTACATTTAACCCACACATGCTCTACCTACTAATTACTTACCTATACTTAACATATCTTTTGAGTTTCATCTATCTCATTTGTTTTTTATTTTCTTCTGCAGCATAACACTATTTTCAAACAGTATAACAAATACACGTTACACCTCTGCACACGTTTCCTCTCTGTAGTGACCTTCCTCTGGCTCATCCTATAACCAGCTCTTGTAGATCCTTTAGGTCTGGGTGGAAATGTCACCTACTCAGAGAGTTCTTCCACTATCAATGGTCTGTTATAGACTGAATAGCACTGCCCACACCCCTCAATTCTTATGTTGAAGCCCTAACCCCAAATGTGACTGTATTTGGAGATAGGGCCTTCAGGGAGGTAATTAAGGTTAAATGAGGTCAGGTCATAAGAGTGAGGCCCTAATCCAAGAGGATTAGTGTCCTTATAAGAAGAGGAAGAGACAGCAGATCTCTCTCTCTCTCTCCCACCCCTCCAGGCACAGAGGAAGGGCCATGTGAAGACATAGCAAGAAGACAGCTGTCCATAAGCCAGGAAAAGAAGGATTCACAAAAATTACAGCCCTGATAGCACCTTAATCTTAGACTTCTAACCTCCAGAATTATGAGAAAATATATTTCTGTTGTTTAAGCTACCCAGTCTGTAGTATGTTGTTATGGCAGTATCTGAACTGTTTCTACTCACAATATTTCTGAAACTAAACATGTGGGTTTTTTCTCACACCAAACAATTCTCCAACTCTCTAAATACCAATTGGGCGTACAACAATTTGATTGAATCCTGACAATGCCTGCAGTTAGCATCAGATCCCACAAGTTAAAGGCTTAGTCCCCCATGTCAGATGCCAGTTGTAAGTCTCTGGTTGCCACCTACACTTCTGACCAACCAGCTATAAATCGGGGGTTCTCACTACCCAGCCCCCTCATGTTTAGCAATTTGCTAGAATGGCTCACAGAACTCAGGGAAACATTTTATTTACTATTACCAGTTTATTTTAAAGAATATAATGTAGGAACAGCCAAATGGAAGAGATAGATAATGCAAAGTGGATGGGGGGTGGGGACTTCCATGCCCACTCTCTAGGAGCACCACCCTATAAGCATCTTGATGTGTTCACCAACCCAGAAGCATTCTGAACCCTATCCTTTAAAGTTTTTATGGAGGTTTCATTATGTAGGCACGATTGATTAAATCATTGGCATTGGTGATTAAGTGAATCTCCAGTGCCTCTCCTCTCCCCAGAGTTGAAGGTGGGCTAAAAGTTCCGAGCCTCTAATCATGCCTTGGTCTTTCTGGAAATCAGCCCCTATCCTGAAGCTATCTAGGGGCACCTAGCCACCAGCGATCTTATCAGCATACAAAAGACATTCTTACCACTGGGAGTGATTCCAAGGGTTTTAGGAGCTGCGTGTCAGAAACCAGGGGAAGATCAAATATTTATTTTTATTATTAATTTATCACTCAGCTCTAGCAGACAATAAACCATCTATCGGATCCATCTAAAGTAGGTCTTCCCCACCCCCATTTATCTGCTAAAATTTTATTTATTTCTTCATACTTACCTTAATTTACTATTTTATTCATTTATTTGTTTACTTTGTTTTTACCTGTTTCCCTGAATAAATTGTAAGCTCTGATGTGGCTGCAAC
Source organism: Indri indri (assembly GCA_004363605.1). Lineage (NCBI taxonomy): Eukaryota > Metazoa > Chordata > Mammalia > Primates > Indriidae > Indri > Indri indri. The sequence goes on along the minus strand of RJWJ010020697.1, from coordinate 18,683 downwards.
TATCTGTGTTTTGCTCACTGTTGTAACCTCAGCAGGTTGTCAAAGATTATTTGTGAACGGAACTTCAAAGCACATATTCAAAAATGACAGAATGAAACTTAAAAGTGCATATTAACATATGAGGAAAAAATTCCTATAGGTAAGCAAGCCTGGCTCTTGAAAATTATTTTCAATGTACTTACGTGCCTGAAACCAATTTTTTTTATTGTTGGAAAATATACATAACATAAAATTTACCATTTTAACCATTTTAAAATGTACAATTTTCTGCGGCATTAAGTACATTCACATTATTGTGCAACTATTGCTCCTATCCGTCTCCAAAATTTTTTCGTCATCCCAAACTGAAACACTGTGCCCACTAAATAATAATGCTTCTTTCTCTCTTTCCTCCAGCCCCTGGCAGCCACCATTCTACTTTCTGTCTCTATGAATTTGACTGCTCTAGGTACCTCACATAAGTGGAATCATACAGTATTTGTCCTTTTGTGACTGGCTTATTTCGCTTAGCGCAATGTTTCAAGGTTCATTGATGTCGTAGCATTGACAGAATTTCATTCCTTTTTAAGAATGAATAATATTCCACTGTATGTGTATACCACATTTTTTTAATCCATTCATTTGTAGATGAACATTTGGGTTGTTTCCACCTTTTGGCAATTGTAAATAAAGCTGCTATGAAAACTAGGGTATAAATATCTGTTTGAATCCCCGCTTTCACTTCTTATGAGTATATACCTAGTAGTGGAATTGCTGGATCATATGGTAATTTCATGTTTGACTTCTAAGTATTTCCTTTATTTTCTCTAGACAAAGTTCTTACTCACAATAAGAGTTCGAATTTGCAGTATTCTAGTCTTTTTTTGCAGGTTGGCACTGCCTAGCTGGGAAATCAGCCAAAGAAGACTTCCTGGATTAAGTTTAACTTAGGTAACTCTTTTCGTTTGCACTATCAGACTCCATTAGTTGCCTAGAATAGAGAAGAAAACAAACGTGTTCAAAACAAACTGTTTAAGATTTTTCTCAGGCAGGGTTGCTATACCTTCTAGGTTAGACTAATAAAAAACGAAAGTCAGTGAGAGAAAAACCATGACAGAAAGCTGAAGCCAAACTCTGATAATTGAGGCAGAGTCTTGGCTGTTTTTCCTCTATAAATGATAAAAAGAGAATCAAGCCTATTTTAGTGTGGTTTTTGAGATTATCCATTTTAGATTGTGCTGAAGAAAAATTATAGTTCCAGAATCTTCTTGGTATTTTGCTTTTCTCCTAACAGAGGTAGGGTGGGGTAATAAGAAAGAATGTTGGACTGTGTGTAAGAGGTGTGGTTTCTAGTGGGATCTTGCCACGGACTTGCTATGAGAACTAAGTCACTGGCTCTCTGAGCTGCAATTTCCTCCACCATGAGTTGAGAGAACTGTTGCTTGTCCAAGAACTCTTAACAGCTCTAATAATGTTACAGAATTTTTTTTAACCTCCTCTGGATATTATTTCTTATTGTTCTCTAATTCCCAGAGAGTAGTGTATAACTTATTTGCATACATGTTTTATCTGCCCTGATAAATTTTAAGGTCCTAAAAAAAAAAATTCTGTTGGCTATCCCTCACGGTTTAGCACTGTACCTTTTATAAATTAAACAAATATTTGAAGGAAAGAAAGGAGAATGAATTGAGCTACCTCTTTTGGTTTTGAAGATAATTTCTCCATGAGAATCATTTCTTTTTTTGGTGAGATAAATATCCTTTTAGCTAGGTGATAATGATTAGATTATAGTAATGATATTGCTCTGTATTTTGTCTGATTAAAAATAATTTGTGGATTATTTTAGAATATAAAAATCCAGAAACAATGCATTAGGTTAGTGTTCTATTTTGCTGGGTTTTTTTGGTAAATAAACTCTCAGGGAAGCTTTCATAATGAGTCAGGACTATTTACCATATGTAATTATATTAGTCAGGACTCTCACAGTTGCACATGTCAGAAAACCTAGCTCAAACAGGGTTCATCAAAAAGGAAAATTTATTGACTCATGTATGTGAAAACTTTAGCCTCGGCTGAACGCAGGGCTGGATGTTGTCATTTGTTGTCGTTTGGACTTGCTCTTACTTGTTCCATTTCTTCGCTTTTTCTCTGTTGGGTCAGTTCTACCTTTATGGTTATAAGGCTCCGAGTGCCAACCTTACATGCTGTCTTCTCAGCAATCTTGGTGTTAGAACAGTGCCTCTCTTAGAACAGTTCTAATGACTCCCAGACTTAAGTTGCATTGTTTGATTGGTCACGTATTGGGGTATGCCTGCACCTATCATTGTTCTAGGTGTACGGAACACACTGATTGTCTAGGCCTGGGTTATTGCCCATGCGGAGTCCAGGGGTAGTGCTTACCTCCTTCTAAACATCATGGACTGAGAATGTTGGGGAAGTGGCTCCCCATTGGAAAACTGGGGATTTTGAAGCAGAAGAATGCACAATGGATGATGGGCAGTCATGAACAGTGGGACTCCGCAAGAAAAAATAAACAAATCCTAGTTCTGCAAAACAAAACTGTTTTTAAATGCATAGCCATCTTTATTTTAATTCATAAATACACTAGCTTTTTATGCTAATTAGGTAAATTTTTTGTTGTTTTCAGAAACACTAGACCCCAAAGAGTTTTATTATGTGGATTATGAATATTTACATTAGAAAATAAAACCAATATGGATTTTTTTAATAAAAGAGATTTAGGTTTTCACATGCTTCTGCATTCCATTCATTTCATTATGTATCTGTTGTGAAGTTATTTGGAAACTCCACTATTTACTTGAGAATGTCTTAGTGTTATTATGACAAATTTTTACCTCACAGGCACTCTGAAAGGATCTCTAGGCCTCTCAGATCAAAGGACCATACTGTCTTAATAGACCTACCTGTATTTGGTGCCTTCTAGAATTCCTTATAAATTTCAGTGGGCACCTGGCCAACTGAGCAGTCTGTTATTCTACTAGTTCTTAAGGTATGGTTCTAGGGTGACATATGGGAATTTGCATTTTAACCAATTCCCAGATAAATCAAGTCTTTTATGCTGAAATAGCAGACTTTCCTGTTTTCCTTTGATTTACACTAAAGGGCAGTTTTCAAAAAGTAGTCAAGAATGCCCAAACCTCAGATTTTTAAGCTCTCCATGTTTATCTTCCAAAAATAGTATATCATTCACTTTACCAACTCTCTCTGTTACACAAAAGACCCAAATAGGCCTGGTGCCATGGCTCACACCTATAATCTCAGCACTTTTAGAGGACAAAGCAGGAGGATTGCTTGATGCCAGAAGACTGAGACCAGCCCGGTCAACAAAGCAAGGCCCCATCTAAAACAATAAACAAACAAAAAACTCAAAATTAAGTATTAAGTTTCAACCACCCAAAAGTCAAAGTGAGGTTCCTTTTTTCTTCCCAAATCAGAGTTATTTGTAATCCTAAGCAAATTTGAATGAAGTGAATGTGGAGTACTACTAGTCTTTCCTCAAAAGAGCAAAACTATTTTCAAGTCTGTTTTTGTACAAAAGTAATTAATCGAGAAGTCAACTCTAAATACAAATTTGTTTCTAGCTTCTACCTACAATTTTAACTTTCTGATGTTGCTTTGTACATTGTAAAAGTTTTAATGCAAAAGCTGACTCATGTCAGTTACGAATTGCATTTGGCTGCAAATAACAAATCTAAGTACAGTGCCTTAAACAGATAATTAGTTTTTGTCAGGCCAGGCGCCATGGCTCATGACTGTAATCCTAGCACTCTGGGAGGTCAAGGCGGGAGGCATTGCTTGAGCTCCGGAGTTCGAGACCAACGTGAGCAAGAGCAAGACCCCATCTCTACTATAAATATAGAAAGAAATTAGCCAAACAACTGAAAATAGAAAAAATTAGCCAGGCACGGTGGTGCGTGCCTGTAGTCCCAGCTACCTGGGAGGCTGAGGCAGGAGGATTGCTTGAGCCCAGGAGTCTGAGGTTGCTGTGAGCTAGGCTGACGCCACAGCACTCTAGCACAGGCAAGAGTGTGAGACTCTGTCTTAAAAAACAAAAGAATTAGTTTTTGTCATATAAGAATTTCAGAGACAGGTTGTTGCTGGCATTGGTTTGGCACATTACGAATGTGAGTGTATTGATGCTTTCTTCTTAGTCCCAAAATGGCTTCTGGAATTTTGGCCTTCACGTCCAGGTTGGCAATAGGAGGAAGAAGAGGAGTACAAAAGGGCAACAACTGTTTGCTTTATTTATTTATTATTTCTGTTTGCTTTTTAAAGAGTGTAACCAGATATTCAATTCAACCAACACTTTTGCAAACATCTTAACCTTCACATGGTCACATGTATGTTCAATGGAGGCTGAGAAATACAGTCTTTTAGTTGGGCTCAGTGACACCCTAAATTAAACCAAGCTACATTACTAAGGAGAAGGGGAATAATGGATATTGGGTGGCTATCTTGGTCAGCCTGGCTGCTATGACAAAATACCACAGACTGGGTGGCTTAAATAACAGACATTTATGTCTCACAATTCTGGACACTGGGAAGTCCGAATCAAGGTGCCAGCCAATTTAGTTCTGTGGTGAGGGCTCTTTTCCTGGCTTACATATGGCTGCCTTTTCACTGTGTTCTTACATGGTGGAGAGAGAGTGAGCTGTAGTCTCTCTTCCTCTCTTGTAAGTATACTAATCCTATCACAGACCTAATTACTTCCCAAAGACCCCACCTCCAAATACTATCACACTGGGAGTTAGGGCTTCAACACATGAATTTTGGGGGGATGCAAACATTTAGTCTATAACATTCTACTCTTGCCCCCCAAAATTCATGTCCTTCTTGCATGCAAAAATACATTCATTCCCTTCAAATAACCCTCAAAAGTCTTATCTTATTCCACCATCAACTCTAAAGTCTGATGTCCAAACCCTTATCTAAATATCCTCTAAATCAGATATGGATGACACTGGAGGTAGATTCAACCTGAGAAAAAATTCCACTTCAGCTGTGAACTTGTGAAATCAGATAAATTATGTGCTTCCAAAGTACACTGGCCACACGAGCATATAGTCATTTCCCCTTATCAGTGGGGGATATGTTCCAACACCTCCAGTGGATGCCTGAAACTGCAGCTAGTACTGAACCCTTTATACACTGTGCTTTTTCTTGTACATACATAACTATGATAAGTTTTAATTTATAAATTAGGCACAGTAAGAGATTAATAACAACTAATAATAAAATAAAAAACAATTATGACAATACTGTTCACAGTTTTACAGATAGATTTGTTCTTACTGTAGATCTTAGCAACTTCAGTATACGATTTTTTTTCTTTCCTTGTTAAGTCAAGACCCTTTCCCTTTTCACTTTTCACATAAAAGCAGTATTTTATGGCTTCTCTTTGGTATATCTGAATTGCCAACGTCTTGAGCTTTGGGGCCATTATTAAGTAAAATAAAGGTTAATTGAACAGAAGCACTGAAATAGGGCAACAGCCTATGATAACCTACAAGGCTACTAAGTGACTAATCGGCAACAAAGTGATGATTCCCTCCCCAGGCAGGACGGAGGGGACAGCTCATGATTTCATCATGCTATTCAGAACGACATTCAATTTAAAACTCTTATGAATTGTTTATTTCCGGAATAGTCCATTTAATATTTTCAGACCACAGATGGCCACAGGCAACTGAAAATGGAAAGTGAAAAAACAGATAAGGGCAGATTGCTGTATTCCTGTTCTAAAAGGAAGAAATTGGAAGGAAGGAAAGGGCAATGGGTTTCAAGCAAGTCCAAAACCTAGCAAAGCAAATACTATTAGATATTCAGTTGTGTTTTTTTTTGTTTGTTTTTTTGTTTTCTTTTTTTGAGACAGTCTTACTCTGTTGTCCTGGGTAGAGTGCAGTGGTGTCATCATAGCTCACTGCAACCTCAAACTCCTGAGCTCAAGTGATTCTCCTACCTTGGCCTCACAGAGTGCTAGGATTACAGGCATGAGCCACCGCGCCCAGCCCGGATGTTAAGTTTTTTTTTGAGACAGAGTCTCACTGTGTTGCCCGGGGTAGAGTGCCGTGGCGTCATCCTAGCTCACAGCAACCTCAAACTCCTGGGCTCAAGCAATCCTCCTGCCTCAGCCTCCCAGGTAGCTGGGACTACAGGCATGCGCCACCATGCCCGGCTAATTTTTTCTATATATTTTTAGTTGTCCAATTAATTTCTGTCTATTTTTAGTAGAGACGGGGTCTTGCTCTTGCTCAGGCTGGTTTCGAACTCCTGAGCTCAAACAATCTGCCCGCCTCGGCCTCCCAGAGAGCTAGGATTACAGGCATGAGCCACCGTGCCCGGCCTGGATGTTAAGTTTTGAGAATAATTTTCTACGGTTTGGTGCTGCCTTCTAGACCCACTGGGACACTGCTGCCACCTCTGTGGCTCTTCTGAGTGGGGGTTGCACCCCCAAGCTTCTGGGCAGCTGCTATCTGGCCCGTTGACTCCTCTCCTGCCTCCACTTTGAATGTGAGGAGGCAGTCCTGATGATCTCTTTGGGATCATTCTTCCTTTGTCTTAAAGAATAGTGTACATTTGCAGCCGAATAACTCAATGATCCGGTCCTGTAAAATCTGAGAAGTCCAATGACCTTCCTTCATTTTGTCCTGTCTCTGACCTCTTCAGTTCAAACTGGCAGTGTTTCTGCTGGGGTGGCTGATTAGGTTTGTGGTTCACAACCATACTAATCACCTTATCAAATGGTTATATGGCTATACCCTTAGTGTTCTCTTCAGAACAATCTTTATTATATTTTGCAATGTGAATAGCCTGAGAATTTTCTAAATCTTTTAGTTTTGGTTCCCTTTGTCTTAACAATTCCTTCTTCAATTTCCTTCTTTCTTCCTGCATTTTACTATAAGTAGTAAGGAGGAACCAAGCCACTTCTTCAACACTTTGCTTAGAAATCTAAGCTAAATATCCAATTTCATTGTTCACATGTTCTACCTTCCACAAAACACTAGAACACAGTTCAGCTATGTTGCCCATTGTCCATCCCTTGAAGCACATGTTTCTGGCTTCTAACCGGGGCTCTGTTTCCCAGCCTGTGGGAATGGCCACCCACAGCTGCAACCCTTTACGAGAAGTAAAGTTCTTCTTTCCAAATTAAAAAAAAAAAAAAAAAAGGCCAGGTACGGTGGCTCAAGTTTGTAATCTTAGCACTTCAGGAGGCTGAGGTGGGAGGATCTATTGAGGCCAAAGTTGAAGACCAGACTGAGCAACAGAGCCAGAACTCATCTCTACCAAAAATTAGCCAGGCATGGTGGTGTGTGCTTGTAGTCCCAGCTACTCGGGAGGCTGAGTCAGGAGGACTGCTTGAGCCCAAGAGTTTGAGGTTGCAGTGAGCTATGATCATGCTACTGCACTTTAACCTAGGCAACAGAACAAGACTCTGTCTCAAACAAACAAACAAAAACCAACACAGTTCAGCTAAGTTCTTTGCTACTTTATAACAAGGGTCATCTTTTCTCCATTGTCAAATAACATGTTCCTCATTTCCATTTGAGACCTCACCAGAATGGCCTTTACCATCCATATTTTTAGTAACATTTTGTTGATGATTATTTATGTATTTTCTAAGATGATGGAAGCTTTCTCTCCAGCTCTCCTCTTTTCTTTCTGAACCCTTACTGCAATCATCACCCTTAAAGTTTATATTTCTAGCACGCATCTTAACACTCCTCCAGCCCCTACCCATTACCCAGTTCCAAAGCCACTTCCACGTTTTGAGGCATTTGTTACAGCAGCACATTACTCTCAGGACAAAATCTATGCTGGTCTGGGTTCTCCAGAGAAACAGAACCAATAGGAGATAAATACATACACTGCCCATAAGGAATTGGCTCACATGGTTATGGAGGTGGAGAAGCCCCACCATCTGCGGTTGGCAAGCTGGAGACCCAGGAGAGACAAATCCAAGTCCAAAGGCCTGAGAAGTAAGAGAGCTGATGGTATAAGATCTAGTCTGAAGGCAGGAGAAGACCGATGTTCCAGTAAAGATAGGCAGAGAGAGCAAATTCTGCCTTACTCAGGCTCTTTAGTTCTATTCAGGATTGGATTGAGCTCACTTACACTGGACAGGGCAGTCTGCTTTATTCCATCTGTGGATTCAAATGTTAATTTCATGCAAAAACACCCTTGCAGACATACCCAGAATAATGTTTAACCAAATATCTGGGCACCTCATGGCCCAGTCAAGTTGACTCATAAAATTTGTTATCACAGTGGCCTATCAGTTTCTATTACAAAGATATTATTGATAAAATGTAAGTTTATTTCACTTCTGTTTTAGCTGTTTTCTCGTTATGAAAATAAGCTTTTAGTTACATAGATGTTACGCAGATGAAATAAAAGAAATGTTTAATTCCAAACAAAAAATTTCCATGAGGATATTTTTTATCCACTCACATATCTTTTTTGTTTGTTTGTATGTAGTCTGTAAAAATAGGATTATTCATTATATTTTGTTCTGTAACCCACTTTTTTTCTATTTAAAATATACACTTTGGGCCGGGCGCGGTGGCTCATGCCTGTAATCCTAGCACTCTGGGAGGCCGAGGTGGGTGGATTGTTCAAGGTCAGGAGTTCGAGACCAGCCTGAACAAGAGCGAGACCCCATCTCTACTAAAAATAGAAAGAAATTATCTGGACAACTAAAAAAATATACAGAGAGAAAAAATTAGCTGGGCATGGTGGCGCATGCCTGTAGTCCCAGCTACTCGGGAGGCTGAGGCAGGAGCATCACTTGAACCCAGGAGTTGGAGGTTGCTGTGAGCTAGGCTGACGCCACGGCACTCTAGCCAGGGCAACAGGCCAGACTCTGTCTCAAAAAAAATAAATAAATAAAATAAAATAAAATAAAATATACACTTTGAGCATTTTTCTGTCACAAAATATTAGTCTATGACATTTTCAGTGACTGTATAATAGTCTATTGAATGGATATATACTTTTCAATCAATTCCCTATTGTTGGACATTTAAGTGTTTTCCAATTTTTCACTATTACAAGCAACTCTATTACACTCTTGTTATCTCTTAATGTTTTAATTATAAAATGAATACATGCCCTAACTCAAAAATGTAGAATTGTATAAAATAAAAAGCAAAATTCGCTATTTAGAAACAATGGTGATATAGCACCTCTTGTATACTCCTGGATAGAGCCGGAACACATTCTACTAAGTGAAGTATCCCAAGAATGGAAAAACAAGCACCACATGTACTCACCATCAAATTGGTATTAACTGATCAACACCTAAGTGTACATATAAGAATAACATCTATTGGATGTCGGGCAGGGGGGAGAGGGAGGAGGGGATGGGTATTTGCATACACAAAGAGTGCAATGCGCACCATCCGACAGATGGACATGCTTGAAACTTGGACTGGGGGGGTAGGGGGGGTAAGAGCAACATACGTAACCTAAACATCTGTACCCCCATAATATGCTGAAATAAAAAAAAAAATTCCCTATTTATTCTCCAGTACTTCTGTTTCCCAGCACTTCTATTCCCTATGAGGCACCCGCTATTAATAGTTTACTGTGTATCCTTCTGAATGTTTGTTTCCTAACTCCTTCTTTTCTTTTTCGTCTATTCTATCAACCTATTGCCTTTGTTTTCTGCTCTTGGTATGCTGCACCTCAACCAGTCTCTTTGCTCTTCTTATTTGCTTCTTAGTCTGGGAAACCAGACAAACAAATCTATTAGAATTATGCGTAAATTTAGACAAAATAATTTATGAGTGAAGGCCTTACAATTCTCCGATCAAAGAGTATGAACTTTACTGGTTACATTTTCTGTTTTGCATCTCGACTGCTATTAGGCATCTAGAACCTACTTCCTGATACTAACTGCATCAGATAGCTAGAAAAGTAACCTTCAAATAAGTGAGGTGTCACTATCTTTACTTTTCATAAGCTGAGAGTGAATTACATTTATGAAACATTTTAATGTTATCTTTTCACATGTTCACACAACTGACCATGAAAGGAAAATTCTGTAAAATAAGAAAACAGCAGTTAAAGATACTTTTTTTTAGTGTGTTCATTCATTCGGTAAATGTTCACTGAGTGCCTGCCACCTACCAGGCACTGCATAGATATTAGGAATGTGAAGATGAAAAAAAACAAACCTCTTCACTATTTTTTTTTAAAGCTTTCACAAACACTGTTTAGGAACACCTAATAGTGCATTTTATAGTCTTCTTTGGCTGGATTCTTCCTTTAAAATTTGCATCTGAGGTTGGCTGAGTGCAGTGGTGTTTACAACTAATCGATCACACAACCAGTTACAGATTCCATTGTTCCTTCTCCACTCCCACTGCTTCACTTGACCAGCCTAAAAAAAAATCTGCCTTTTGTCTTTCAAAGATGTATAGCAGTAAACTCGGTTCTCTATTGATAACATATTGGTACTCGGGCCTCTGCTTATTTTTCTATGTGGTTTTTTTTTTTTTTTTTTTTGCTATCATAATGTAGTTATGCCCCAGTTGCCCTGGCAGCATTTACTTTAAGTGCAAGAGGGAAGTCCCATCTAGGTAGTTATCAAGGACATTTGGACTCCCTGTAGGACTTTTTGGTAAAACTAAGCCCAGAGACGTGACATTGCAATTCACGCCACTGTCTAATATTCTTTCCTTTTTTCTTTCTCTCTCTTTCTTTCTTTCTTTTCTTCTTTTTCTTTCTTACTACAAAAATTGCTGAAATGCCAGGAGTTTGGTTACGGGTGAGTAGGGAAGTTTGGAATGTTTTTAATCCTGTATTCAGTGTTCTTGGTAACATTAGAAGAGCAGCAGAGCCATGAATCCAGTCATGCTCTTGGCTAAAGCAGTCTACCCTGACTTAAGTGCTCCTCACATGAAAAAAGATCTAGGGCTTTAGTTGATAGTAAATGCAACCTGAGCCAGTGATGTCGCCTGGCTGCCAAAACAAGTAAATGTGATCTGAACTGGCATTAAGAGAAGGCTGGTGGCTGGGACAAAGAAGGTAATAGTCCCAGAGTACACTCTGCAATGGTCAGATCACACCTGGAGGATGGTGTTTCCCTCTGCATGTTAAGAGTGATGTTGACAAGTTGGAATATGCCCAAGTTGGGCAACAAGATAATGAATGGCCTAGCAACTATGTCCTTTGAGGAACAGTTGGAGGATCTGGGGTAGCTTACCCTGGAAACTAGAAGACATGGTGGTGTGGGATAACTATTTTCAAACATTCGCTGGGCTATCATGTAGAATTAGACTCTTCTATGTAATCTCAGCAAGCACAACTTAGACCAATGGGTGTATGTTACAAAGTAGCTGGTCTTGTCTCCATAAAATGAAGAATTTTCCAGCACTTATGAACATCTAGAAAATAGCAGCTCTGAAAGGTAATGACTTAACCTTAATAGAGGGTGCTGGAAAAGAGGCTGGCTGACTTAACATCAGAAGATTCATTAATAGGATGGGAAGTTTGGACAGATGACCCGATGCAAAATCCTTTGAGATTCAAAGGTTCTGATGATGAACCTTAAGAAGGAAGAAGGTGTCAGTATTTTTTTTCCTAAGCTTCCATACAAGTATTGACCCAAAAAGCTGTGTCAGAATAGATTCCACTGCAGAATATCAAAATTATGACAGTAAAGGGGAAAAAAGCCACAGCTACTTTGTTTTCCCTGGTGGTTATTTATTCTGTGTATAAAGGTTTAAGCGTGTTTTTTTCTTTTCTTTTCTTTTGTAAAACAGGTGAATCCTTTTTTTTTCACTTTAAAAAATTCTCTAGAGCCTTGGTGTGCTATTTTTGTCATGAAATTTCTGGTCCTCTTAATATCTTATTTTTGGGGTACTATATTTTGACAAGATTATCCTTAACCCGATATTATAAAGCAGAATTTCAGAAAATGGTAATTTGTCTTCGTATGTCAAAGAGCCAGCCCTGTGGAACAACTGGTGTTTAGAGTTCATTAATCATTAATAATAAAGTAGCATCCAGTAAAATGTGTGTATTAGGATAGCTTGGTTCTTCCCAACAGTCAGAGAGCTGAGTTAGTAATGATCATTCCCACTTACCAGTGCAGAAACTGGGTCTTGGAGCAGCTTGCCCACCATGACCATGGGTGGAGCTGATGCTGGAATCAGACCTTTTGGCTTCCAGTCCAGTGTTCTTTCTAATACAAAAGGCTACTGTTCTTTCCTAATAGTGGATTTAGAGACTTTCTTGAATGCAGAACATAGTTTTTGTTTCTTTTTTTTTGAGAAAGAGTCTCACTCTGTTGCCCTGGAAGAGTGCAGTGGCATCATCATAGCTCAGTGCAACCTCCAATTCCTGGGCTCAAGCGATTCTCCTGCCTCAGCTTCCTGAGTAGCTGGGACTACAGGTGCGCCACCATGCCTGGCTAACTTTTCTATTTTTGGTAGAGACAGGGTCTTGCTTTTGCTCAGGCTGGTCTTGAACTCCTGAGCTCAAGCAATCCTCCCACTGTGGCCTCCCAGAGTGCTAGGATTATAGGACTGAGCCACCACGCTTGGCCCGGTTTTTGCCTCTTAACTACACTGGTTTTCTGGAGTGGGATGGCAGGTTGCTTTGGCTGAAGACTTGACTTCTAACTTAAAACTGTGGTCCTTAACATTAATCTTTTGCCCTAAAGAAAGTCTCTAGCAAACACCACTACTGATGTTTGAGGATACTTGACCATCTCCTTGAAAACAGGGATGCTAACACTTACTCCAAACAAAAATTCTAATTTGGAGAGGGCAGTGTTTGTCAAATGGAATGGATTTGACTGGACAGTGCGATAAAATGCTTACGCACTCAGGCTGATTTAAAAAGACCTAGGTTTAACTCTCTGTTCTGCCACTACTACCTGTGACATCTTCATCTCACAGTGCTTCAGTTTCCTTATCTGTAAAATGGAAATAATAACAGGACCTATCTTTTGGATTAGTTGAATTAGATATGATAATGAGTGTAAAAGCATGAACACTATGCTGAGTTTTGTTGTTGTTGTCGTTGTTGATTAGTTTGTTTTTTTAGAGACTGGGTCTTGCTATGTTGCCCAGGCTGCAGTGCAGTGGCTATTCACAGGAGTGATTTTAGCATACTACAGCCTCCAATTCCTGGGTTCAAGAGATCCTCCTCCCTAAGCCTGTCTCAGCCTCCCAAGTAGCTGGGACTTACAGGCACACATCACAGTGCTTGACTTACGCTGTTTTTAAAAAAATGTTTATTGTGAGTTATTATCAATTCTTTTTTACCCATTTTTCAATTAGGGTATTATTGTGTGTTTCCTATTTTCTTTCACTATACTGTTTATACACAGCATAGCAGGTGCTAAATAAATCCTAGTCAGTAGCAACGTGCTGGACCAATAATCAGTAACAATTCAACAGAACAAGTGCCTCCCGGTTGCCCAGCACAGTGCTGATTTCTGAGAATACAGAGCTGCCTGAGATCAGGCCCTTGCCCTAGTGCTCAGAGAACGTGATCCACAGGTTGCTGCAGAGGCCAACCTGAGGTTGCAGAAAGGTCTGGAGAGGTATGATTGTTGAGTGAGTCAGAGACAGGCACGACAAGAAAAGTGGGAGGGGCCTTGGTGAAGAGGTAACAGCTGAGTGAAGGCATAGTCCTGTGAACGAGCAGACTGCATGAGTGAACGGTACTTGTTAGGCTAGTCATGTAACCGATCAGAACCTTCATTTCCTTATCTGTAAAAAGAAATAACGTCTACTTACTTGCGAATGTGAGGATTCAATAACGTAATGTTTGTAAATATTTGTACATGAACTGGGCACATCGACTGGCATAAAGTGTTCAATAAATGTTAGCCACTGTTACCATTATGCTTTAATAACACCTTATAATAATTATAAACGGTGTCATTCCAAGAATAATTTATTCTTTGGTCGTTGACTGAGAACGAGGGTGACAAGGCTTCATAAACAACCATTTTAGTCCTGAAGAGCTTTAAGACAAGGAGGCCAGGGTTGGCTTCACAGTCCCGCACAAGCGGCAGCGTGACGCCCCACGTCCGCGTCCCGGCCCCAGAGGGCCAGTGCAGAGCCCGGCTCCCAGGGTCACGTGGCCGGAGGCCCCGCCCAGACCCCGCCGGTCCCCAGGGGCTGCGGCAACCGCGGCTGCGCCTGCGCCGAGCCGAGCGCGCTCTGCGGCGCGGTCCGCGGTAGAGGCGGCGCGAACGCCGAGGGGGCGGCGGATGGCTCTGCGGGGCCCAGCGGGCTTGGGGCCCGGCTCTCGAAAGCCGTTGGACGAGGCGGTGGCGGCTGCCGAGGGACGCGAGGCGCCGGCCCTTGTGGCTCCGAGAGCCTCGCCGGAGGACGATGAAGAGGACGATGGCCGCGGCCGGGGCCTGCTGCGCTGGGACGGCTTTTCGGCCTGGCTGCACTGCGTGTGTGTGGTGGGCTTCGACCTGGAGCTGGGCCAGGCCGTGGAGGTGAGGCCCAGCGGCACCCAGTCTTCGCGCTCCGCCCCTGCGCCGGGGCGGCTCCAGCAGAACGTGTGGTCCGCGGGCCGGCTGGCGGGCCAGGATCCCATCCGTCGCGCATCCGGGCGTGGCCGGCCTCCCCTCCGCCAGTCCGCCGGGCTGCGGTCCATAGGCAGTTCCCTTGGGAGGATCTTGGGCTGCGGTTAGGGTTGAAAAGTTCTCTCTAGGCCCCTCCTAAATACTTGTTGATGTTCGTCTTTTTTTTTTTTTTTTAAACCCAGAGTCACAGGAATAAGTAAAAGGAGTAGCAACAGCGGCAGAAGGCTGCAGGCAGGATATTTGGAACTTTTTCAAGAGGTGAACATTGCCCCTAACATTTGGTGAACTGTACCAAACTTGTACAACCAACTTATTGCCCATAGATTGTTTTGGTCATTTGCAGTAACACAGAACCTTCGCACTCAGCCTGAGAGGAGTCGAAATGCTCATCTCAGCATGCATGTTCTCCCTTTTTTTCTTTTGTTCTTCATTTCTGTTATTTCTTGATGTTGCTCCTGGAATACTTGGCCTGAAAGCTGTCAAAGATGGATATAGGAGAAATAGTTTGCTGTGATTCTGTCAAGTTTTCTATGTTTGTGTCACCTTATTGAAAGGCCTTCGAATCTTATCCATTCTTAGCATTGTTTAGGGTCTTTTTTGTAGCATAAAAGATTTCTTGTCTTTATGTGTCCAAGAAAAATGTTATCAGAAGGATGTATGTTAGACGTTTTTTGTTTTGTTTTGTTTTTTGGTGCTGACAGATTTTAACGTCATTCTTACTGTAGTGGCCTGATTGACTAACAGAATTGGCCAGCAGCTGGTTCGTGCCAGTCCCAGCACTTTGGGAGGTAGTCCCAGCACTTTGAGAGGTGGAGGTGGGAGACTCTCTGGAGCCAAGGAGTTTGGACCAGCCCGGGCAACGTTAGTGAGACCTCGTCTTTACAAAAAATTAGTGTGATGTGGTGGTGTGGGCCTGTAGTCCCTGCGGCTGGGGAGGCTGAAGCAGGAGGATTGCTTGAGCCTGGGAGTTCAAGACTGCAGTGAACTATGATGGGGCCATTGCACTCCAGCCTGGGTGACAGAGCTGGACCCTGTTTCAAAAAAAAAAAAGAAAGAGGGAAAATTGGCTAGGAAGGTTTTTCTTAATGTGAAGTTACTGCTTTTGTATTCAACTTGTCTTCTCAGTGTTTTGTCATAACATAATTCAGCAAACATTAAGTTTCCACTAAGATTATGGTATTATGGTAGTTGCTGGGCATAAAAATATAATAATATGCTCTAACCTATATATGTAGATTGATGGAACAGTTTAGAGGAGAACCAAGAATTAATCATAGTAGCTGAAGCTGATAGGGCAAAATGCAGTGCCTGGCACCTAGTGGCATTCAGTGAGTACTTGTTGATAGAATGAGTAAATACATGAGCAGTTCTTTATTGAGGTTGGAAAAACAGTCCCCAAAGACTTTGAAGAAGATATTTATAAGCCATTTATCATGTACATCAACATGTTAATCTGACGTTATATGTACAGCAAAATACAATTTAACCAGAAAATATAGGATTGGGTTGTTGTAGCTGATTGCATTTTTAAATAGCTAAAGGAGATCCTTTTGGATTTTCATCATTTGGGACATTCTTTATAACATGAGTGTATTGTTTTAACCAAATAAACAGAATATTTAACATAGTTGTTGTGCTGCAGAAATGTAATCATTAAAGGACTTATTTTGAATTTCATTTCCCATAGTATATGCTACTGTACAGAGTTTTCTTTGGGTCAGTATTTAACTTTTTTTGCTTCCTGGATCTTTTAAAAAATATGATGAACACTATGAAGTCTTCACTAGGAAAAGGCCTACTAAGACAAAATTATGTATATGGTTCCATGGGCTGTCTGGGCTTATCAATGGACCTTCTATTCCATTGTCCCCAGATTTAGAATCACTGATTTTAGAAAACATAGGATGAGAGTGGGGAAGATTCTCTAATAAAGGATCTAAAGAAAGATAAGCGTATTAGATGAAATATAAAACAATTTTGCTTTGTTTTCCTGAGGGAGAAATGTAGAATATCATACCTTGTCACTTTTAAAATGAAGAAAAAGGAACTCAAATTAGTAGCTAATACAAGAAAATAGTTGAGAAATATATTTCACTTTTGTATTACAGCCGTATCTGTGTTGAAAATGCAGAGGAAGGGTGGCTGGAATGGGACAAGAAGGTGAGTGTAGAATTGTGTCAGAGAAGTGACATACGGTAGCCCCAGCCCTTCACAACCAAGGGGGCTCAAGAGAAAGATTAATTAAAGAATAGATATAAGTTTAGGCTGTAATATCCTGGAACCCACTTGTCTTATCAGAAAGGCAATCATTGACTCTTAGACTTGAGAGAGACTTAAGAGGCTGTTCTGCCATGACAAAGTATGCATTTGTAGATTTCAAACAAATGCATAAACAGTGTCACTTATTTGAGCTTAAATCCCCGCTAGAGACATTATAGAATATTGATCAAGAACCCAAACTCTAGAGCTGGGCTGCCTAGGTTTGAATCCATGTGACTTTGGACAAGTTACTTAGCTTGTCTGAGCCTTACATTCCTCCTCTTTATAACAGGATAACAGTACCTGTATCATGGCATTGTTGTGAGGATTAGGTAAGTTAATGTTAGTAAAGCATTTGGAACAGTGCCTGGGACATACTAATATTAAGAACTATTTAAGTCTGTGTTTGGGAAGCATTAATATTCTAGAAATTTCCTTGTTCAGCGGAGAGAAACCCCTGACTTGCTTTGTGAAGTTGGGCCTTAGTTTTCTCACTTGTAAAATAAAATTGAGGTACTACAATCAGTACTTTTTTTTTTCAGTAGGGGAACTTTTCCCCCCTTTGTAAATAAAAATCTAATACAGAACCTTAATGACTAATCTTTTTGAAATAGGGCCCTGTGTTTTGTATTTGGTTGTAGACAACAGACGCTAATTTAAGCTAGCTGAAGCAGAAAAGGAACACTTGCTGTAATGACACAGAGGTGTTTCAAGCTATTTAAGGCATAAACCTAGTGGGACTTCAGAAAATGTTTAGAGCCCAGAACCAAGGAAATCTTTTTGCTCTTTTTTTGTGGGTCTTGTTCATGTTTCATGCTCCCTGCAAACTGGCTTCCCCTGCTTCTCTGATCTCTATGGTGGGAAAGTTGCCATTTTTTCCAGCCACTTCAGTGAAGAGATTGAATTTACTCTATTCCAGATACCAGAGGAAGGTATTCAGGCCTGGTTTGGGGTAGGTTCCCACTCTGATATAATCAGCTGAAGACCTGAGTGGAAGAGGGAGTGGTTCACCTTGCATAAAATGTCTGTCGAAAGCCCCATCCTGAGTGAAGAGGACCTTGAGGAGGTCTTTTGAACTGGGAAGATACTGAAAAAGGTGTTGACTACGGGGGTGTGCTTAGCTTCCTCTCACCTGAGGTGGCTTTGGAAGCATTGCCACATAATCCAAGTGTCCTCTGGAACAAGGTTTGAAATCCCCTGGACTTTATATGCTTTGTCACTTCTAACTTTGAAATTACCTGATTACATAGTAAAGTCTTAATTATCTGAATCCAGAATTACCACATTTATTCAAGTTTTTTTTTTTCCTGAGTGAGTAATAACATGCTCACTGTTGAAAACTTGACAAGAAAAGAAAATTATAAACACTAGAAAATATCACTCCTAATTCTACTAAGAGACAATTGCTATTAATATTTGGCATTTTTGTCAATGCTTTTTTTCCTTTATAATATAATTTTGTATCTCTCGAGGATTAATTTGATTGTTAGGAACAGAAACTTTCTCAAATAAATATAAGTAAAGGGAGATCAGTTGTGACAATTCTAGTCTGTTGCAATCCAAGTATAGGAAGCTGAGATGAACCTGCGGGATTTGGAAAGCCCCAAGCTTTGCCTTTGTTTCTGGAGCACTGTGGTCTTTTATCTCTGCTTCTTTTTGCAGGTCTGTTACATCCTCTGTGCAGAGGCTGGTTTCTTCTGCAAGGGTCTCAGTTTCTGCTCTCTCATAACTTCTGCTTGACTTTGGATTACCATGGTACTGATTTTAGCTAAACTCTACCTTTATGGAACCAGGCTGAAGCTAATACAAATACCGGAGCATCTGATTGGCTCAGCATGGGTCAGGTGCCCCCTTTTGTTCAGACTTA
>RJWJ010020696.1:0-28737 GCA_004363605.1 Indri indri | reverse complement strand
AAAAAAAAAAAAAAAAAAAAAAAAAAAAAAAAAAAAAAAAAGTACGTCATGAAATCAGAAGAATTCTAGAAGAAAATGTTGGAAAAACTCTTACAGACACCGGCCTAGGCAAAGAATTTATGAAGAAGACCCCAAAAGCAATCACAGCAACAGCCAAATTATATAAATGGGACCTGCTGGTTTTCCAGGCCAATGTGCTTTCTGCTATACTTAAGTGTTTCACATCATTCTTAGAAGGAATGTCATGTTGTATACATTTGAATTCATGTTCTTATCATCCACAGGCAATTTATTGGGCAATTTTGGATATAGTTCTGACTCTTGTGACATTGATCTCCCTGCTATTTAGAATACCAAAAAGATAATTTATTAAGATGCATCTTAGTTGTCTCAAAGTTAATTTAACTTTAAAAAGTTTTTTGAGTTTTAAGCAGAGAATGATTTTAGCCCCTGGGAAAATATGATTCAATAATAACAGTCAAAGTGGTAATAAAATAGGTAATTTCAGCATCTTAGATATGAAAGACATTAGTGGGACTTTTTGATCGATCCAGGCCTTTTCTTAAAATTTGGGTGCTGCAAAAACATCCCTTAAATCAATTGAGCTATTTATTTCCTGGTGTTCTCATCTTTCTCTTACACTTGATGATTCTGCTTCTCTTGAATAACTGCAGATTGCAAATCATTTTAATGTTTATTTCCCCAATTGACTTTCCTTTCAGATGTGAATAATTCATCTATACTTCTTTCCCTGAGTCTCAAGTGCCAAATCTTATTGTATGAAATGCTAATGTAATCTTGACGATTTTTGTGTAGGAAAGATGAAAAAGCAAAGTCAATCCATCTTTTTATGTATTTTTATATATACATATATATATATATATATATCCTTCATTGAATTTTACATGGAGAAGAAAAAATAAATTAGTTGGAAAAAAACATGTTTTTGCTTATTAAATACTACCTATTAAAATTCTGCGGGATAACATTCAGTATTTATGTTGTATATGGGTCATCAATGTAAACAAAAATTACTTTTATAGACAAAAAGAGTACTTGTCCAAAATATCAAAATCATTATTTTATATAATGAACTAAAATAGTTTGAGTTAGAAGACATTAAATGATACAAGGATGATAACAGAATGTGGCTTGGCTTAATAAAAGTTGACAGGTAATAGGGATTTATTAGTTTTCCCTTCAAATGAGTCCCAAAATTCTGGTGCTTTTGTGTATTTTGAAAGGTTTGATGTGTAGATGCCAACATTTTGGAGATGCCAACAGGAAAGAATACTAGAATTAGAGAATAAAATATTAAGAAAAATGACTCACAAATATGGGAAGATTCCTTTTCCAGGACCTAACATACTCATTTTCTTTATAGCTGGTAAAATGGAGCAAGTTAGGGCCATAGAGTGACTACATTCACAAAAACTTTAAAGTAGCCCCTTTTGACCACTCTGTAAAAGAGATAAAGAAATACACTAACAGAAGCTGGAATGATAAGCCTGATTAGGAGCTGATCTGATTGAATAATTAAAGCAAGATATGATTAGCTGGTCAACGTCCTCTTGAATGACCTTTCTAGTGATTTAGCCTAAAATTTTGTCCATGGACCCTGTATACCCAACTAAAATTTATATCTATGGCTTAGTAATGATATCAAAGAAAAACGTATCAAATTGGTAGTTGCTTTGAAGCTAGGGGCAAACCAAGAATGTGTAGGCTAGGTACACGAAAAAGAGCTAACATATATTGAACACTGTGCTTCAGGCTTTATATATCCTTTCTTAAACTGCAGAATAAAAAAAACAGGTGATATTACTCTGTTCATTTTTCAACTAAAGAAACAATCTTAGATATAAGACAAAATCGCACAGTAAATAGTGAAGCTAGGATAGAAATCATGGGCCTACATTCCTCACAACATACACTTTTAATGTCTGAGCTCTGTAGACTATTAAAAGTATAATGTACTTTTAATATCATGCTATAGTCAAAAAATAAATAAAATGGAGATGAGATCATATTAACACATTGAATTTAGCAAGTTGCAATTATTAAAAATAACATCTTCCAGATATGTCTCAAATTATTATTTTATCTAGGTTCATCTTCCTGTCTACAATCTATCTTTGAAATCCCTACTCATCTTTCTAGACCTAACTAATCGCCTCCTCTATGCAGTTCTCTCTGACAACCTTCCACATAGATGGTCATTTTTTTCCATTTTGTTTTGCATAATGATTTGAGTGTTTGTAATACTTTTTCATGCTATCCTTGCTTTAATTATTATAATAATTTAAAATATTTATTTATAAATGTTCTGTTTTATTCAAATGAATCTTGAGCCCCTTGAGGGAAAGTGTAAGTCTGATTTATCTTTTAATTTTCACAGATTACACCATATAATAGACATTGAACAAATTCTTGAATGAGAATATAAAAATACATAAGGAACTAAAATTAACAGTGTAAGCAAAAGTGAAAAATTTTTCTATGTTTCTTGGATATCCAATATGTCTAAAACTACTAGGAGCAATTATCTCCAGGTTAATAGATTTCAGTAATTATATGAGATAAATATTAATATGCATAAGTTTAACTTTAATGCTTCAATGATATCCTTGATTTGTAAAGTACTGTCAATCATATCCAATTGTCACAATCCTTATTGTCTCTATGACTTTGATGAAAATGTCATCTCTACATAAAATGATCCACCTCATTCTTTTTTCTACTCACGCTTACAAGACCCAGGCCAGACTTTACTTTCCCCAAGCAACCTTTCTCAACATTCCCCCAGCCCTCTTTCTTTTCTTTCTGGATTAGATTCCAGATTATATAGGTGTATTCTGGGAATGCTAGGTCCTGATTACCTGGAAGCTGATTCTGTGGGAAGCTGAGTTCAGTGCTACCCCTCTTTCTGGGATAAGTGGAGGAGTTTCAAGTATGAGCTACTACTTGTCCAGGAAAGCCAGAGATAAAGATATTCAGGGTCAATTATGAAGACTTTTGCTGTTGTACCACTATTCTTAAGTGATTGTGGAGTATACAAATCTATGTGTAAATTAGATTCTGAAAGAGCGAACACTGGGTACATTTTTCCCAGGAATTAATATACATTGGGTAAGATATTATGAATAAGAGGCATTATACAATGGCAACTCAATAATCTTCTAAAAGCACAAATTACTTTGTATTCCTTTCTTAACTCTCTCTAATTACTCCCTGTTTCCTGAATGTTCAATGCCAAATTGTTTAACATGGTCCTGCCTTAGTTTCAAGCTTTAAGTTATTATTATTTCCTTCATGTCTTCTGGGCTTCAATTCATACTCTGAAGGAAATGCTACCAATTCCAAGAATACATCATGGCTCTTCACAGCTTGGCTGGTGTAGTGCCTTGTATCTTGACTTTTCTTATCTCCTCTTCTTCAGCTTGAAGATTTCATCTTTAAGACTCAGCTCAAAATTCAGCATCTCAAGGTTTTGTACTCCTTCCTCTGAGACCCTGGTAATAGAAACACCTGGTAATAGAAACTTCTGCTAAAGCATCACTGTAGTAATTTTCCTTTTTTTTCCTTTCTTAACTGATAGCTCTGAAAGATGTGATACTTCTCTTAGATTTCAAGGTATCCCTCGCTTTTACCACAATGTTCAGATTTGAGTGTTTATTAACAAAAGTGATCCATCTGGATGTAAAAGAAGGAACAAAATGGCTTCTTTATGGACAACTATACAACAGGTACTTTAAATTTTTAAAAATATTTGCAGATATTGAAATACAGTGTTATAGAATGGAACTTTATACTTTAAAATATAATAAATTCATGCCAGGTAGTTTTATTAAAGGTTTATTCCAGATATTAAGCAGAAAATGTCCAGTTTAAGATATGTTGGCATAAATCTCATAAAAGGCTTACTTCAAAAGCTTAATGCACATATGAGAGTATATTTGTTCAGTCATTTGTATTAAAACTGCTGATAATTAAATAGAAATGCTTGCATGTGCCCAATCACAGAGATAGAAGTAATTGTTATGGGAAGTCAAGGCAGATTAGAATGAGATTCAGTCATAAGGAGATAGCTTTGTGCCTTCATTGTCATCAACCAGGCTAAAAGTAACTTTCTTTTAGTCTGATGGGTTGACTCATGAAGGTTAGTAAACAAGCTCTGCTCTTTTCATGCAGCTGAGCCTTAAGAAAGATTCCCAGATTGTAAAGTACTTTTAAATGAGCTCACAGTCACTAGACCCAGAGTTTTCTAAACTAGAACAAAAACTCAAATGATAGCTTTGATTTAAAATTTGTGTTTCTTTTCGGTAGTTTTAAAACAGTGTGTTAGAATTATCACATTAATCATTTAAAGACTACACGTTAAAACCAAGGCCCAATTACAAGAGAGGAAAAACTTGAGTGAGGATGAGGAAAGAGAAAATGAAGAGAGAGACAGAATGAGCTACTAAAAGATAAAATTGATGTATTTTTTTCAGCAGCTATTTATTGCCAGACACTGTAATTGATTCTAGAAAACTGGACAGTTTGGGGTATTGGGAAGGGCAGTAGCTTAAATCATATCTCTGCCCCTTAGTAGCCAAACCTCTGGTTACTCATGCACAAAATTAGATTAATAGCATCACTTTTGGGTGGTTTTAAGAATTAAATGACATAATACCTGTAAATTGCTTATAAAATGGACATTTCAATAAATTTCATATTATTGTGTGTAGCTTATTTCACTTAAGATGACTTCCAGTTCCATCCATGTTGCTGCAAATAACATCATTTCATTCTTCTATATTGCTGAATAATATTTCACTGTGTATATGTGCCACATTTTCTTTATCCATTCATCTGTTGATGAACACTTTACATTGACTCCATATCTTTGCTATTGCGAATAGTGCTGCAATAAACATATGAATACAGATTTTGATGTTTTTTATGAGGATCTGATCCTATGATCCACTTGCTAAAATCTCTTCTCTGGTTTCCTATTGTGCTCAAAAACAAATACTAACTCTTATGCTTGATGGTTTGGCTTCCTTATGTGCCGCCTGTCCTGTAATCTCTCCACTCTCACTTCATGCCTCTTTTTTCTTGGCCCACCATGCTTCACATTTACACACTATCAAACCCTCAAACAGCTAATTTCACAACCTTGTACTTTTTTCTTCTGACACACGCATTCTTTCTTTAGTGATTTCCATACGTAGCTTACTTCTCTTAGTTCTCAGGTCCTTGGTTAAATGTTACCTCCACCAAGAGCCTTCTCTGGGCCACTGCACTTAAGTGGGACCTGCCTTCGTAAACACACATGTGCTCATCACTCTCCATGATTGCAATATGATTTTTCCACCCTTGTACTTTCAAACTTTAACTATATTTGTTTGTTTACTTGTATGCGATCTGCCTCCCTAGCTACGTTTAATCACCTTGGTAGTAGAGACCGTGCTTGTTTCCTCAAGTACTCAAGAAATATGTGTTGCATGAAGTAGAGAAAGAAACTTGAAGGAGAGGTGTACTAATATTTTTCTAAAAGATTAGTAAAGAATGTAGAACAATTTTAGGTATAAAATTAGTCATAGGAGTAGCATATAACTAACTGAGAAAGACCTTATACTTGGTGGTATGAACTTGGAGAAATTATAGCAAGGGCAGTTTACAATCATTTTCTCTTACTGCAGAGAAGTAAAAATTGGATGAAAAACTGTGTGGCATGTATAAAAAGATAAGATAATGCCTAACAAAGGACAGCAGAGAGCATCAAGTCAAGGAAATATTCTTACATAAATTTTGATTAGGCATTCACCAATTTGATAATAAAGACAAATGAAATTTGTAATAGAACTCTACTTTATGCTACCTGCAGATTGCAGGAATTCTCAAGGTGAGATAGTGACCTTGGGTGGGAGTGTAATTGTCTCAGGCTAGATCTCAGTCACCTCTCACACATTGTTGGTGGGAATATAAATGTTGCAATCCTCTCGAAAACTGTCATTCATTGACAGACACAAAATGCACATGCCATTTAAGCTAATAACTCTACCTCTGGGGCTCTGCCTTTAGCTAACAGTACAAATAAATATTATGCACAAAGACATGTACTATAATGTTATTTAAAGCAATGAAATGGCATAATAATCCTAAATGAGTTCACATAGTTACTATTAGGTGGTAAATAAAATTATGTTTTCAGAGAGTTTGTAATACTATGGACATGTACATGCTATATGTTTAATGAAACCAAATGAATTTAAATATCTATTATGATACTTTCTACTATTTTTTTATTTCAAAGTTTATAGGAGTACAAATATTTTTGTTACATGGTTAATTTTTACAATTATTGAATCATGGTTATAATGTGCCTGTCACCCAAATAGTGTCCATCGTACCTGTTAAGCATGTTATTGCCCATCCCTTCCTCCCTCCTCCATTCTGTTCGATTTCCGTTGACTTTTACCACCCTCTATGTACATTTGTATTCATCAGTTAGTTCCAATTTAATAGTGAGTACATGTGGTGTTTGCTTTTTGATTCTTGAAATACCTAACTTAGGATAATGTTCTCCAGTTCCATCTAAATTATTGTAAAAGGCATTAAGTGATCCTTCTTCATGGCTGAGTAGTATTCCACGGTACACATACACTACATTTTATTAATCCACTCATGAATTGACCACTTGGGTTAATTCCACATCTTTGAGATTGAGAATTGTGCTGCAATAAACATGTGAGTGCAGGTGTTTTTTTAATAAAATGACTTCTTTTCCTTTGGGTAAATATACAGTAATGGGATTATTGGATCAAATGGTAGGTCTACTTTTAGTTCTTTGAGGTATCGCCATACTGTTTTCCACAGAGGTTGTACTAATTTTCCATTCCACCAACAGTGTAGAAGTGCTCCTTTCTCTCTGCATCCATGCCAGCATACATTATTTTTGGACTTTTTAATACAAGCCATTCTAACAGGGGTAAGGTGATATCTCATTGAGGTTTTAATTTGCATTTCCCTGATGATTAGTGATGTTGAGCATTTTTTCATATATTTCTTGACCATTTGTCTGTCTTCTTTTGAAAAGTTTCTGTTTATGTCTTTTGCCCACTTTTTGAGGAGGTGGTTTGATTTTTTTCTTGCTGATTTACTTGAGTTCTTTGTAGATTTTGGTTATCAACCCTTTATCTGATGTACAGCTTGTAAATATTTTCTCCCATTCTGTAGGTTGTCTATTTGCTCTGTTGATTATTTCTTTGGCTGTACGGAGGCTTTTAATTTAATCAAGTTTCATTTATTTATTTATTTTTTGTTGCTGTGATTGCCATCACGGTCTTCTTCATAAATTTTTTGCCTAGGCAGATATCTAGAAGAATTTTTCCAACATTTTCTTCTAGTATTCTTATAATTTCATGTCTTTTATTTAAGTTTCATATTCATCTTGAATTAATTTTTGTGAGTGGTGAGAGATATGGATACTGTTTCATTCTTTTGCATGTGGCTATCCAATTTTCCCAGCACTATTTATTGAATAGGGATTCTTTTCCCAAGTGTGTATTCGTCTGCTTTGCCAAAGATCAGTTGCTTGTATGTGGATGGTTTTATATCTGTTTTCTGTTCTTTTCCATTTGTCTATGTCTCTATTTTTGTGGCAATACCATGCTGTTTGGGTTGCTATAACCTTGTAGTATAGTTTTAAATCTCATAATGTGATTCCTTCAGATTTGTTACTTTTGCTTAAGATTGCTTTGGCTATTTGGGCTCTTTTCTGGTTCCAAGCGAAGCATAGAATTACTTTTTCTAGATGTGATAAATGACATTGGTATTCTGTAAATGGCATTGGGTAGCATGGACATTTTAACAATGTTGATTCTACCAATCCAAGAGCAAGATATGTTTTTCCATTTGTTTGTATCATGCGTGATTTCTTTCCTCAGTGTTTCATAGTTGTCTTTGTAGAGATCTTTCACTTCCTTGGTTAAGTATATTCCTAGGTATTTTATTTTCTTTGTAGCTGTTATGAATGGCATTGAGGTTTTGATTTGACTCTCAGCTTAACTATTATTGGTGTATAGGAATGCTACTGATTTGTGTACATTGATTTCGTAACCTGAGATTTGCTGAATTTGTCAATTCCAGGAGTCTCTTGGAGGCATCCTTGGGGTTTTCTAGACATAAGATCATATCATCAGCAAAAAATGATAGTTTGACCTCCTCTTTCCTGAAGCGTATACCCTTAATTTAATTCTTTTGCCTGATTGCTCTGGCTAGGACTTCCAGAACTATGTTGAATAGTGGTGACAATGGACACCCTTGTCTTTTTCCAGTTCTTAGTGGGAATCCTTTCAGCTTTTCCCCATTCAATATGGAGCTGGCTGGGGGTTTATCATACATGGCCTTTATAATTTTGAGATACATTTCTTCTCTGCCTAGCTTTTTGAGGGTTTTTATCATGAAAAGGTGCTGAATTTTGTCAAATGCTTTTTTGCATCTATTTAGATAATCATATGATCTTTGTTTTTGCTTCTATTTATGTGGTGAATCACATTTATTGATTTACCTGTGTTGGACCATCCTTGCCTCCCTGGGATGAAGCCTAGTTGGTCCTGGTGGATTATTTTTATTTTGATGTGTTGTTGAATTTGGCTTGTTAGTATTTTATTAAGGACTTTTGCATCTATACTCATAAGGGATATTGGTCTGCAGTTTTCTTTTTTTTTCTTGTAGTGTCCTTTTCTGGCTTTGGTATCAATGCGACACTGGCTTTGTAGAATGAATTGGGGAGGATTCCCTCCTTCTGGATGTTATGGAATAATTTCTGCAGTGTAGGTACCAATTCTTCTTTGTAAGTCTGATAAAATTCAGCTGTGAAACCATCTGGTCTGGGGCTTTTTTTATTGTTGTTGGAAGATTTTTTAATTCCTGTTTCAATCTTGTTGCTTATTATTGGCCTGTTGAGGAATTCTATTTCTTCCTGATTGAGTCTTGGGAGGTTGTGTGATTCCAGGAATTTGTCTATTTCCTCTATGTTTTCAAGTTTACGTGCATAGAGATTTTCACAGTATTAACATGTGTTATTTTGTATTTCTGTGTTATATTTCAGTTGTGATATCTCCTTTTTCATTTCTGACTGAGCTTATTTGGGTACTTTCTCTTCTATTCCTGGTTAATCTAGCAATAGATTATCAATATTGTTTATCTTTTAAAAGAACGAACTTTTTATTTCATTGACATTCTGTATTATTTTCTTGGTTTCGATTTCATTTAGTTGTGTTCTGACATAGTTATTTCTATTCTTCTGCTGGCTTTGGGTTTGGCTTGCTCTTTTCTAGTTTCTTGAGATGTGTCATTAGATCATTAATTGGTGATTTTTCTGTCTTTTTGTTTTAGGCATTTAAGGTTATGAATTTTCCCTTCAGGTCTGCTTTTGCTGAATCCCACAGATTTGATAGGTGTTTCCCCTTCGTAATTTGGTGTGATGAATCTTTTGACTTACATCTTCATTTCATCATTGATCCAATAATCATTCAGCAGGAGGTTGTCTAATTTCCATGACTTTATATAGAATTGAGTGATTCTCTTGGTGTTGATTTCTAGTTTTATTCCTCTGTGATCTGAGAAGACACATGGTGTGATTTTACTTTTTTTGAATTCATTGAGCCATGATTTGTGGCCTAAAATTATGATCATTCTTAGAGAATGTTCCATGTGTTGATGAGAAAAATGCATAATCAGTAGTTTTTTGGTAAAATGTTCTGTAAATATCTGCTAGCCCCATTTATTCTAGAGTCCTGTTTAAGTCCAGTGTTTTTTTACTTATTTTATGCTTGGATGATCTATACAGGTCTGTCTGTGGGATGTTGAAGTCCGTAGCAATTACGATGGCCCTGTATGTCTCTTTGCTTAGATCTATTATGGTTCGCTTTATAAATCTTTATGCTCCTGTGTTAGGTGCATAAATATTTAGAATTGTTATGTCTTCTTATTCAATTGCTCCCTTTACCATTGTATAATGATCGTCTTTGTTTTCCTTTACTATTGTTGATTTAAAGTCAATTTTGTCTGATACAAGAATGGCTACACTTGTTTTCTTTTGGTTACCATTTGTATGAAATGTTTTTTTCCATCCTTTCACCTTGAGTCTGTAAGAGTCCTTGTGGATTAGATGTGTTTCCTGGAGACAGCAGATACTTGGCCTGTATTTTTTTATCCATTCAGCAAGGCTATGTCTCTTGGGTGGGGAATTCAAACCATTCACATTGATTAATACAATTGATATATGGGATGCTGTTCTATTCATCCAGTTGGGTAGTACTTTGTTGCTTTGTTTTACCACTTGTACTGTTGTTTTACATGAGCTCTGAGCTTTAGCTTTTGGGTGGTATTACACTGGTGGGTGACCATTGTGCTGCTCCACGTATAATGCAGTTCTGAGTATTTCCTGCAGGGCAGGTCTGGTCTTGACAAATTCCCTCAGTGTTTGCTTGTCTGGAAAGGTCTTTATTTCTCCTTCATTTATGAAACTTATTTTTGAAGGATACAGAATTCTATGCTGGCAGTTATTCTGTTTAAGAATACTGAAGATGGGGCCCTAATCCCTTCTGGCTTGTAAAATCTCAGTTGAGAAGTCTGCTATTTGCCTGATGGGATTTCCTTTGTAAGTTACTTGATGTTTTCTCCTTACAGCTGGCCGGAGATCCTCCTTCATGTTTACTTTGACCAGTCCAGTGACGATGTGTCTTGGTAATTGCCTCTTTGCAATGAGTTTCCCAGGTGTTCATTGAGCTTCTTGTATCTGGATGCCTAAATTTCTAGTAAGACCAGGGAGGTTTTCCTCAATCATTCCCTCAAACAGGGTTTTCCAGCCTTTGTGTGCTTTCTTCTTCACTCTCAGGGATGCCTATGATCTTATATTTGGCCATTTTACATAATCCCATACTTCTCAAAGACTTTGCTCATTCCTCTTAATTCTGTATTCATTATTTTTGACTGACTGAGTTAATTCAAAAGAGTTGTCTTCAAGCTCTGATGTTCTTTTTAAAAACAGGCTGCAACCCCAAGGATATGAGTTGAAGCCTCTTGCCTGCAGAAAGGCAGTGAGGAAGATGCAGGAGGAAGGGAGAAAAATTGCATAGAGAAGGCCTAAATACTCTTTTGAAGGGCTACCAACTGATTAAATTAGGACAACCCAAAATAGTTTCTCTTTTGATTAACTTAAAGTATATTCATTATGGGCTCTGATTATAACTACAAAATCTCTTCACAGTGGTACTTAAGTTAATGTTTGAAGAACTGGAGAAGGTGTGTGTTTGCTGAGAAATGGCTACTGCCTCCCTTAAATCTTCCAACTTTCTGGAAAGAATACTCCTGTCGCCAGCCCTAACTAGAAACATGCTAGAAAAGGAATATTGGAGACGCTCAGACCGGTCTAGGTGTCACATCACAAAGCCTTCATAATTGCTTTTATAAACAGAAAAAGAAAAATAAGCCTATTAAAATATCATTACCTGTAACAGTGATAGAAATAAAAAATAAAATACTATTTATTGAGACCTACTATGAGTCATTGAATTGGCATGTATGATGCAATTTATTTAATCTTATAAAATATTTACAATTATTTTTTCTGACTCAGTCTGAATGAAAGTCATGTAAGAGAGTAACTTGGTCTGTCATGTTCAATGCTGTGTTTACAGTGCCCGGAAGAGGATCTGTTATTTAATAAATACTTGGCAAATAAATAAATAAGCAGCCAACAAACAAATAAATGTTCTTCAGGGCTGTGAGACAAATACTATCCCTACTTTACAAGTAAGAAAACAAAAATTCAAATAACCTTCCCCAGATATGAAAAAAGTAAGTAGTAAAACAGGTTTCAAACCCCTAATACTTTTGGTTCCAAAGTCTGAGTTCTTTGCACAACACTACTGAACTCTCTAAATGCATTTATTTTTTAATAAAGCCAGTTATAAGCTATTAGATATTATGTAAATTAAGGAGTTATCCTCACTAGCTGCACTAATTGTATTGTCTGAGATAAGAAGGAGCGAGAAAGGCACGAGTGGGGACACTCAAGTCCACGGAGGCAGGGCTGGGAAGCAGTGATCATGGGCTGTGGTGGACAAGGTCAGTGAAAGCCATTTAGTCTGGAAAGAGCACCCTCAGGCTGAGCCAGGCTCTGCGACAGACAAGATCAATATGAAAATCAAATGCATTATCGTTGTTTATATCCCAGGTACTGAAGTGTGAGAGAGTCTCGGGTAAGCAAAGGAACTAAGCTGCAAGTGATGGATGTGCCACTTAAATGATGCTTTGCAAAGCCTTCATCGTGTGCTGGCAGAAGAGTCACAAGAGAATAAATGACTTTCTTTTAAGTTCCAAGAGCAGGAAGGAGGAGACAGACAGTGTATGTCACAGTGTCCATCCGATTGATTGCTCAGCCACTGATGCCACAGTAATCTCCAGAGGGAAAAGAGGCTCACAGATATACAGACCCAAGGAAGTTTGAGTTGTATTTAATGAAATCCAATACATTTTATTGTTTTTGTTGATTTTTGAAAAAAATTCTTTACCCATTATAAATTTTAAAAAAAGGAAAATGAAAAAATGACATTATTTATTCTGCCACTATTATAAGTATTTTTCCCAAGTTTTCCCTTATACCTTAATAGAACTGAGTTTCACATATAAACTTACAAAGTGGCAAACATCCTTGTAAGTAATTTAGTGAAGCTTCACATTAATAAAATCAAATATGTTAAAAGACAAATTGCTAAGCTGCCAAATATAGTGATAAATCATTTGAAATGTGCAAGTGTACTTTACTTGCTCATCCTATACTTTCCAGTAAAAGCATGTTTTTCTTATGCCTATAGGATTTATTTATCGACTATAAAGTTTATAGAAATGTAAGGGGTAAGGGAGAGCAACAACAACATTTCAACCAGAAAACAAAAAATAATCAATGATTTTTGAATGATCTGAAATGAGTAGTTACATCATGCATCTAGGAGAAACTAGGATTCAAAACATTAAAAAAAATATTAAAACAAACCTTGTCAGGAATACACCCAGTCTATAACATAAGCAATACCTGCCTATGAGAATTAATCACCAGTTTCAAAGAAGGTGAGCCCTTGGCGGGGAGCAGGGGAAGGAACTGCAATAACGGGAAAGTCTGGGGAAATACAACTTATTTCTGAGTTTTATTCCTTAATTTATTCATTCATCTCTTCAAATATTTTAATATTTGTTCAATGTCTATTTTAAACCAGGTTTTGTCTTGAAGTTGGAGGCACATTGGTTAAATGTTAAGGTTTCTGGTTTCAAGGAGGTAGACTGAAGACATGTCATGTAAATAAGGAATCTCAATTCTACACAAGTAACTGGCATAATAAAATAAGTGAGGATGTGGTTTGGGGATTCAGGGGGGAGACACCTCAGCTTTCCTCAAGATTTTATAAAAATTGGTTACAGGTAATGCTTAAGCTGAGGCTTGAACAAAAAAGCGGGAGTGAGCAGGCTGAAGAGGGTGGAGGCAGAGGTGGAAAAGAAGAAACAACAAATGCGAAGACTTAGGGACAAGAGAGCTCGGCTCACTGTGGAAAACTGGAGCTACTTTACTGTGATTAGCGTGTGTAGATGAGGAGGAAATTGATTTTAAGTGAGGCTGAAGAGACAAGCAGGGACAAGATTATGAAGAGATTTGTAATTCAGGTAAGGCATTTTGTTTTTCTCCCAAGAGCAATGGGAAAGTCATTGAATTATTTTAATCAGGGGAATTAGATCTCTTGATACCAAGAGGATATTATGGTTTCACAGTGTCAGCTCACCTGCTGAGCAATCATGAGGACATGGCAGGAATGGGATGGGAAGCTTTCCCAAATAAACCCATCCCTCACCCTGAGCCTGGGCCGTCTTGCGGGAACCTGTATAAAACTGGAGTGAGCTCTGGTCTGCCATATTAAGAAAGTACCTTGTGATGATTGCCAAGAATCCTCCAGAACACACTCTCACATTAAGAGTACACAGATACAGATGTATCACCAGCCTGACAAAAGGAAATTATAGCCCTGTGTATGTGTCCTGAGGGTTGAGTGAAGACTGTTGCAACACCTCCATCCAACTGACTTTGAAATTATAACCCAGCACATTCCAATTTTTCAATGGGGAACTAACAGATTGGAAACACGATAAGAACACTTGTCTATATTTATACTATATTAAGAGCCTACTCATTCAAAGCCTGTGATAGCTTTTAATGATAACTGAGTCTCCTAGAGTTAAAAGGAGAAGCATAAGCCATATGGGAATAAGTAGAAAAATTTAACAGAAAGGGCTATAAATATGCAAATAAATCTTTACAAAAGTTAAAAAAAAAAAGGAGCCTACTCAGTAACATGTGAACCACGTTCTCCTGACAGTATCTCTGTTATGTGATTTCTGTACTGAGAGGGATGTACAATATCTAAGCAGTCTATATCCAGTGAGTCCTTGAGCTTCATTCACTTTTAAAATGTTTCTTATCGGAATATCCTTAACCCTTACAACAGCTACCCTAATCTACCCCTTTCCTCAGTTGATTCTGCCTAAATCCTCCATCCTTTTTACACTCTGTCCAGATTTTATTTGATCTTATTGCATTAAAATCACCATCTCTTTTGGTATTTGCTACCTCCACTGGACCCCAAGCTACTAAAGGGCAGGGACTGTATCTTGTTCAAAGTGTAGACCCCGTAAATGGCAAGTGAGTGCCTCATCAAAGGTCAGGAAGAGTGGGGAGTCAGGATGTTTAAACAAGGCGTAGCCCCTTATGAAGAGGCAGAACCAGCACCCGATTTCGCCCAAGCAGTGGAGTGCTCTCCCTGAGACCACCGCCCACACCTCTGGTCCCCAAACCACTTTCTCTCCTGTCCATTCCTCTCTAACAGCAACTTATGATACCACCCCTCATCACCACCACCACTACTGCCCCAGTCCCCAGACTGGCCTCTTCTCCTGAGTTTTTTCCTAATATATAAAGAAATATACAAATTAACACTAAAAGAGAAACAAACCACACAAAGAGGTAGGGGTAAATGACTGAAAGAGAATACAACCCTGGGATGCTGGTATTTTCTACTCTTTTATCTGTGTGCTTGATTTATGAGAATGCTTCCTTTCTGGAAATGAATGGAGCAGTACATTTGTAGTTTGTACATTTTCAGTTGATATGTTTAACTTTGACAGAATTTTATAGAAAGAAGGTGAATTAAAACTGTTTTCAGACAAAAAATTGCATAGCATAATTCCTGGCTTATAGTGGACATTTGAAAAATTATTTTTAGACTAAAAAGGGCATATAATTAACAAATAATAAGTACTTAATAAATAAACCCACTCTAAAAATCCAAAGATACACTCATTGAAGTATTCCTATGTTACCAAGACTTGCACTCAAATGATTCTGTTTCCAAGGAAGCAGTACAAAAGATATGAGAGAACTTTTATTTTTTCCTGTTTCGGGCATTTGACTTACAAGTATTGCCTCAAATATTATTTCTCTTAATTTGACACTTGCATTGATTGTTTTATGTAGTTTCTGGGTTTAATCTTTAAAATCAGCAAATAATTATGATCACCAACAAGGTGATAAGGATTTTTCTATTTAAACTCTCAATTCGAATTGATTCTAATAGCAAATTTTTAAGGTGTTATTTCTTATTCTTTCAGAATGCGAAAATGAAATCCAGTGGTATTTAAGTTGCACACTATTAAATTCAGGTCTTCCAATTCCAGTAAAACTATCCTTACTTCTACTTAAAAAAATGGGAGTAGGAGCGGTAATGGAAGTTTCCTGTATTTCTGCTCCAGCTAGTTTTTGTGTCAGTTTATTTTTTTTCAGGACAAAAAAAGGCTTCTGGCCTTTCACAGTAGGTTCACAAAGCATGCTTAAGGTGATGATGTCGAAAGTAGCTGGCCTTAATTGCTAGGAGAGCTGTTAAGACCTCTTTGGGGTTCAGAAATGGACCTGTGAGACCCTCTTGACAACAATCCAGCAGAAATCTTCATTGCCTCTTTTTTTTTTTTTTTTTTTTTTGTAAAATGTGCACTCTGAAACACGGCAAAGAAGACTCTTCAAAGCCTAACCATGCTTTTTTGTTTTGTTGTTTTTCTTTCCTCCAGCCTTTTATCTCATGCAAAGCACTATTGGGACATCTGTAGCTCTGGCTATTGACTTAACATGGATTGGTGAAGAGTTATGTCGAGCTGAACATAGGGATGGTGTTCATGCAAGTAGGAAGCATAGTACATTAGAAAGAGCATACAGTTAAAAGAAAGGTATAATTAAAGAAACATTATCTAAGTAGTTCTTAGCATGTGCCAGTATTTTATATATATGATTTGATTCCCCCAGTATGTTGAATATCTCTACCTTGAATTCTGTCAACTAATCTTGAGTGACATATCTCACGAATCCATGGAATCAAGCCATTTACACCAACTAAAGCTCTTTCAGAAAGATTCTTCTGGCACGTCACCTCTCACACGAAATCTTCCCCAGTATCAGACTTTTTTCACTTCATTCTTCCTACATCTTTTCCTTCTCAAAGGACCCCGTAACTAGCTTAAGCCTGGGTAAGGTTTGATGACTAGGAAATTCTGGTTTCTAGCCAAAGAGTCTGTCTTCCTTCACCGTCCAGCACCTCGCCGTCTATTCTTCCGGAACTGGAGCCGTCTCCATCTATCCTGCTCAAATCTGCTTGCGTATTACCCAGCCTTGGCTTATTACTTTCTTCACTCTACTTTGTAACTACTGTAGTTAGTAGCACCATCCAAAAGTTACATATTTTAAAAAATAGGTCTAATTTGCAATCAGCTCTTCTCTTCTCGTTCCAGTTAGAGTCTTTTTTTTTTTAAGTCTTGATAGCCATTCCCTATATTTACTTCTGTATTTGAACACATATACAGATAATACGTATCGACATTCTTGGTAAAGCTATACTTAACAACTGAACAATAATGAACTTTGACAAAAAACTACTAACTAAATTCCATATTTCCCACTTTACATTTATGGTAATTGAATATAGAGTGAAGAAAACTGACAAAAGTTACACAATTAGCAAATAAATGGCAGACTCATGATTCACATTCAGGTCACATTAGAGAACCCAAATCCTGGGCTTTCAACCTCGTCAGTTTGCTGACAAAGAGGCCCTGCCTTATATGTGGACTAGACCTTCTTATCAGTTCTGCTAAGCTTTAATTTCCTCAGTTTTATAATGAGGATCTTAATATTTTCTTCATATATTTTCCTTCATGACTGTTAAAATTACAGTCTTGTGTGTTTCATAATGGCATAATAAAAAAGCAATATTCAAATATCTACTATTATTATTCTAACTCTTTTCGTGTTTTTTCCTTTTTAACTCATGTGGACACTCTATTGTATGGCTTAATTCTCATTTTTGCTGGACATTTTTTTGTAAACTATCCCAGAGTTGTTGCTCTAAAATCTGGACTATCAGAGAAATTTCCAATGACAAGCATTTAAGAGAAATGAAAAAGAATAAGTAGAATTATAGTCCCCGGGGATTTTACAAGTTTTTAATGCTCCTGTAGGATTTTTTCTCAGTTCTGTCATGTTAAAAGATGAATGGATGGCTGATTAGTTGATATGCTCTTCTTCTAAAAACTCCTTTAAAAATCATACCCTGAAAAAAAATCAATGCCTTGAATCATTGTCAGTTATGCATAATATCAAATGGTTGGTAGCCAGAATAACAGAAGAAATTATGCATAGCTCTCTACGTCTGTTGGCAAGCCGTGTTAGATACCTTGAAGTTGAAAGAGGCTGAATGCAAGATTATCAGCAATGGGCTGTTGTGAATAAAAGAAAATTTGCTTTCTCTATATCTTGTTTAGTATTCTGTCATACTCATACCTCATAGAATAAATCATTACATTTTAATATCCTACTGAAGTAACAAACCACACAGAAGTACAGAAAATACATATCAGAAAACCATTTTAGAATGCATATTTGTATTTATTATTTAAAAATTAATATTATTCTCTAACTCAGTTTTAAAACTTAATAAATATTGCATACAAAGAGCTGAGACATCCACTTAATGAGGCATGTATTTTCCATAATTCTCTTCCTGTCCAAATTGCATATATCCATCAAGGCTCAGCAGAGGTTCCACTTCCTCCAGGAAGTTTCCTAGATTCCACAAAATGGGTGTAAGTGGAGTTTGATAACATTTTCTTTTTTACTATCTTATACACTCATTTTCTAATTTGCATTAGTAAGTGGTGATCATGTTTAATCTTGCTATCGGGAATAATATACAGTATAGTATCTAGCAATAACAGAGCCAATAAGTGAACTCCATATTTTTATTTCTCCAAGTTCTGAACCATTTTAATATATGTCTATTTTTACTATTACAAATATAACCATAACAGTTGCCTAATACTTCTTTTTGAATGAAAGACAAACAATCTCTGCCCTGGGGAAAACTAATATACATTAGGCTGGAAATTTTGATATCTGCAATAATAATGGTATAAATAATTTGCCTGGGTACAGGGAAGCGGATGATTCTTCTTACTGGGAACATTTGACATTTGAGTGATATATATTTTTAACTCATTAATTGTATACCCAGTTGTACAATATCTATTTCGAAGGTAGAGGGGTAGGAAAGAATAATACAAATGGTACCTGATTTCCAAAACTTCTTTAAAAGAAATTATAAAGTTAAAAGTTTTGCAAAGAAAAAAGTTTATTAACTCTATGCAACCAAAATTTATTGAACACTAATGTTTCAGATGGCATGACTGATGCAGAGACAGTAAAATATGGATCTTGCATTCCTGGAGGTCATAATCTATTAGGGGATATATATATTCAACATATGAAGGCACAGAGTCTTAGGCTGAATTCCCCAAAAGCTAACCAGAACAAAAATTTGGTTGAAATGGTTCGTTTAGGTGGTGAGCCCAGGCATGAATGAGAAGGGAATGGAAAAATGAGAAAATGGGAAAAACAAAGGGGTGTGTCAGTGAGCAGTTACCGCTTTAGGCAATGGGACACAAATCTACTGTGGACTCCTCGTGGATAATTCAGGTGCTGTTGTTGAGGGCTGCTCTCAGAGTTAACTCCCCTGAGGGCAAAAATAAAGTTTGCGGGCAGATACACTGGTGTTGAAATAGTCCTTATGGGGCATGATATCTGAGAGGATGTGAGAAGGAGAGAGAATAATGAAATACATAAAATAGTGTCATTGAGTAGAAAGTGCCATTAAAGTCACCACATGCACAAATCAACTCCATGTGGGGACGTGATGGTAGCAAACATTGCAAGGGGAATAATCAGGAAAGGTTTTCCAGATAAGACAATATTTTATCTGAGATTTTAAAGAGGATTGGACATTAACAGACTGAAAAGTAAAAAGTAAGGTATCTGAGGTAGAGGGTTTGTATGGCCAAGAGTCAGAAGCATGGATTAGCATGGGTCTTCATCTGCATAGTTTTACTAAAATTGTGATTCCGGAAGGAAGTATTTGAATGGGGTGGTGGTTGCTAACATTCAAAGCTGATGGTCACTGTAATTCTTCCACCTTGCTGTCATCAATTTGGTCTATGTATTTTAGTCCTAAATGTATATATGTTTATATAGCTAAATTTCTCCTGAAAGGGATTTTACCATATGACCTTAGAAAACAGATGCTGACATGTATCAAGACAAAAACTCTACAAACAGTCTGACTCGGAGAAGATTATGCATAGAGAATGATTTCTGCAGAAATATAACTAGAGTTATAACAGGAAGTGATTGGAAAAATATAGCATTTGCTATATCAATTATTCTATTGTTATAAAACAAATGAGCTTAAAGTTTAGTGTCTTAAACTAACAATAATATATTTGGCTCTCAAATTTGCTTGGCCATTTTTCTAGTCTGGGACATTTTCAGTTGATCTAGCTGGGTTTGCTCATAAGTCTGTGAGTTGGCAGAGAACTGGCTGATTCTGGATGTCCTCAAGCGTGTGTATGTCAGTCGGCTGGCTATCTTACTGGAGCATGACCTGTGACTGGACCAAGTATGTCTCCTCATCTAACACACAAAGAACTGTTTCCAGAGTGGCAAATTTCCAAGAATAGCAAAAGCAGAAGGTAAAAAGTCTCTGGAGGTCTAGGCTTAGGAGGTCACTTTCACTGAATTCTATCGGTTAAGGCATGGACAAACACACACACGCGTGTGCACACACACACACTCTCACACACACACAACACCAGTCCAAATTCCAGGTGTCTTCATAACAGGAAAAGCGATAAATCATTGTGGCCATTTTTGGAATCTACCACATTCAATAGCTAATACAAGCTTTTACCTATGTTTGCATTTATTTAAGCAATTATTTGACTATTAATAATAACATACCTTGTACTATTCATGCCTTATTTTATTTGAAGAGAGAAAATATAATTTGATCTAGTAATAGAATAAGGTGATTTTTTTCCTAAGGGGGGAAAACATGGTTTTCAGGACTATGAGTTATTTATTTTTCTCTTTCAGATCCTAGATGGTTGTTATAAAACTTCACGACATGCAACCCTTATTTTCAGTTTGCATCCACACAGAGTCTACAAAGAAACACCTCAAATACCTTCAAATTTAAAAGAATGGCAACAGCACATCCTGTTAAAAGTAAATTTCTCAATATATTCTTACTAATACGAAACTCTTTTCTTCAGTCACATAAACTGGATCTTTATTTCCTGAAAACAGACAACCAAACCAACCTGACACTAACGCTGATACTTTAGTACAGTTTGAGTTAACTGAGAGGATCAAAACCACCCATTGTTATGAAGTTAGCAAGATATTATGGAAATAGCACATGGGAATGCTAAGATTTAACGGAGCAGAAAGGAGCTCAGAATCCTGACACATGATCAAATCCAAAGGCACAGAATAATACATCCATTAAAGTAAGAGTGTTTTTAGACTTATCTATTTGTGGCTATAACTTAATTTACAGTTAGTTGCTACAAAATTGTGTAAAGAGTTTACTTGAAAAAATAACAAATATTTCTAACTTGGGCTCTTAAAACAGTCCAGTGTAATAGCTCATGAATGTAACCATGCACTCTGTATTTCTAAAATAACCTCCAGGGTATAGTAATACACAACACATTATGGGAATCTTTACCTTCATTCAATCTCCTAGGGCTTGAATCCCCAAAATATTATCAGTAATATTTCTTACTAATAGTCAAATCTTTTCTTGTACACCAGTAGTAATGAGAAACTCACTATATTCTCAGTTGTCTGCCATTTTTGATAAATCTGTAGTTACATTTTGAAAAGAAAGGGGCTTATGTTAAGAAGAAAGCATGTGAGCCTCAAATGTCTCAGAGAACACGTTATTCTGTCATCCAAACTATATCTGACAGATTGTTTCTCCCAAATTTAAAAAAAAATCAAATTATATGCCACATTTTTCTGAATATTATGATCCCCATAGTTATCATCACATATACAGGTTTTACTCCAACTTTTTACAAAACAGTCACAATGATATTTATGCTCCAAGTGTGAACATAGAGCTGTTTTTATTAAGGAGCCAACCTCCTTAAGTTTCATTAAACCAAGCAAGCTGCTGATATTGGGTGTGATCCTGGTAGTTTGTCTTTGTAACTATGTTTCTTTATATATATATTTTTTATTATCAGTACGAATAATTCTTCCTCATATAAATTCATTATGGAAAATTATGAAATGTTAATGAAATATAAATCCGATCCTCTAGAGAGTAAAATCTCAATCAAATATTATTTTGAAGAAGTCTGCAAAAATGTTTAAAACATCTGCCTTGTAATACATTTCTTTTATTCACTAAGATCTCAATTTTCTTGTTAGATTTCAGCTAAAAGAATAAAAAAGTAACTTAAATCACACAATGCATTTATTAGTATTCAATTGTTAATTCATTTATTCACTGATTTTTATTTAAACTCAACTTTTTTCAAATAGGATTTGAAGTGGCTTTCAGCAATATATACGTAGGTTTAATTAATTAGAAAGGAAATTTCAAGATCAATGTTAAAAACACAAATATGCCAATTACAGACACCAATGATTAATGTAGCCGTGAGAACTCATTTAAAAAAAAAAGAAGTATCTCTGAGCTTGTAAAAAAAGTGAAACTAAAATAATAAATGGTTTTTACTTGAAGAAATAAGAAGGGAGACTGAGTTTTTCAAGTAAAGGAGTAAAAATTTTACTCTTATCAATTACTAGGTGTATTTTCTTTAAAGAAATTTTGTGTAGTGAATATAATGGATATCTTCAGTGATAGTTTTGTAGCAAATGTGTCTGTTATTGAGATTATTTTAATACTAATATTAATATTTAATAAAAATAGAGGGCATTAATTCAAGGCATAGGTCAGTGAAAGTGATTATACTGCACAGAGTTAAATTTATGTGGCTTTATTTTAACCAAGACAGAGCTTACATTAATTTGGTTAGTGGAAGGATAACAATCCTTTTGTATTAATTTTCAGTAACATACTTTCCCTCAGTTATTTGTTAGCACCTTTTCTAATTCTGCTCCTGAGCAAGCAAGAGTGAGGACAGCCCTCAGAAACAGGTTTAGGTCTTTAGAAATGTTGTTCAAATGAGGGTTCTTTAGCAAAAGGAGCATCCAGTATTTCAGAAAAACTCTAGCTAGGCCACAACCTTTATTCAAGTTCCTAAGCCTGTTTTTCTGCAAATTACATTCACTTTTGTGTTTTTTAACTATTCAAGCATTTTTTACTTCTCTTTCCTTTAAGGGTTAAGTTCAATATCTTGTTTGCATGTTCTATCTATTTCTCAAAATTGCTTTTGCTGTTGGATGCAGTTTTTCTGAAATGCTGGTATACAGAGTTTTACAGACAGTTGTTTTATGGTTGTATTCGGCTTCATCATTGGTAGGAAGTGATGTGAGTAACTGATAAAAGCTGTTAAACTGTTCAGAAATGAACAGGTATTATAGTATATGGCACCAAGACATTAAAGAGGGTTTGTTTTCCTTTAGCTTGGTATTACCTGTAGAAATGAGAGATTCTTGCTAATTCACAGAAATAAATTGAGAGCATAAGAAATTTAAAACATATCCTTCTTTGAAAAGCATTTAGAGCATACTGCATACATTAGATACAAATGAAATTAGATTAATGGGTCGCTATGCCAATGATGATCATGGAAATACCATGCTGGCTACATTTATGTCCATATATTTTCTATCTACCTATACCAGATATGTTTTTAAGCTGGCTCAAGTCACACTTTATTTGTCCACAGTGCATTATATTCAAACCACTTTTTCATTTACTTTAAACTCACAGTGAACTCTTCTTCTGCCACCAGTGTTAACTGAAAAAAATGAGATGCCTTTGAATATTACTAGGATTTTTTAACAGAATGCATACATATTCAGGCTATATCTGTAGCTGAGAGTCTACGTTTAGCTTATTTGACTATGTTAAGGAACCAAAAGTTTTCAGTCAAATCAGTAGGACTAAAATACGTGCATGTACACTAATGACTGATAATTTTTATCCATTCATTTGGTCTCTACCTACTTTCTTCCACATTTAAGACTGATGACAAAAGTAAATGTTTTAATACTATAAAATAAAAATCTAAAACAAATGGAATTCTTATAGTTAAAATAAGTCACAAAGGGCTAAATGGGATGGGTTATTGGATTTGAGACTTCCATCTGATGTAAATACGATCCGCTGCAAAGAGTGACAACTCCAGTGGGTGAACTAGACAAATGCTGTCTCCTCTATAGAGGCAGATAAAAAAGAAACATGCCTGCTAAAATCTTGAATCTGGGTAGAGAAAAAAAAATCATTCCAAGAATTCTTAAAAATTAACTCACCCTCAAACAAGTTTTTAAAATTCACAATACCTTTGCGGCATGAGAGAAAACAAATAAAAGGTTTATTTTAAAGAGATCCCAGAATGGTAATGTCATCATGTACCTGGAAAGAGCAAATACAGATCTTCTTTGGAGGAGTATACATTAAACTCATTACTCAAATTATTCTCAAACACAAGTTCCATGGAATATTAGTTTAAATTAATTTTTAAAAAACAAAACAAAATAACCATCATTAATATAATGAGTAGAAAAATAACAAGCTACTGTTTCTGCCAATAATTATTAATAGTGCATATAGAAATTAAGGTAAACATATTTAAGATTTAAGTAAAAAATACATATTAAAAAATAACAGAGTAATGAATGCTGTCAAAAATAAGAACATATATAAAAATGTTTGATAGACTTAA
Organism: Indri indri; assembly: GCA_004363605.1. Classification (NCBI taxonomy): domain Eukaryota; kingdom Metazoa; phylum Chordata; class Mammalia; order Primates; family Indriidae; genus Indri; species Indri indri. Next base: position 4,398 of record RJWJ010020696.1, on the reverse strand, counting down.
GACATACAGAGAATAACATGAGAAAACTTAATTTATAACACCTCGAAGTTTTAGAAAGAGTTAAGTAGTGATAATGTGGTCCATGAAATATCTAGAAAGTTTTCATTGAAAATATTACATATTTAATGGTGACTTAATTGTTGAATTCAGTAAGACAAGGAATTCCAAGAAGGATAAATTATAATATATTGACATCTAAGCTATTACAGAAAAGACTTCAGAGCACCAAAGGAAGAACAATTTTAAAAACAGCCAAAGTGTCAAGGCATGTGTCCTACCAAGCAAATAAAAATAGTTTGACAGCTGAAAATAACAGATTTCCAGGTAACTAGATCACTGCCACCTAGGAGATCATGGAATAAAATCTTCATTTTGTTGAAAGAAGATAAATTATCAACTTAGAAATCTATATCAGTAATACTACCAAATTGAAGACTTGCTAACAAAAAAATATAATAAAAGAATGAATTTATTGTCAACAGATTTTCACTCTTTTCACTAATGGTACTTCTTAGGCATAGTTTCCTAGTAACAAGAAGCACAACTCCAGAGAAATGGCTAAGAAAAAGATGAAAAATAAACATTGAGAAGAAGATGATAAACCTGTAAGTAAAAAGCTAAAAACTGTTAAGGTCTTAAGAATAAGAATAAAGTCTAAGTTGTTCAACAAAAAAATCATAACAGAACTAAGCTACTGGTATGTAAGTTAGGAAGAATGATAAATTGTGATGAAAAGGCTAAAAGTATTGAATAACTTTAGGCTTTGATAGATTAAATAAGCATGTTAAAATATTAAGGTAACTATTAATCTATTTTAAATAGGTTACATAATATCTAAACCAGTAGAATAAAAAGACCTAATAAAAAAACAAATCAAAAAAAGCCCAAAACCACCAAATTAACCAAAAGAAAACAAAGGAAAATAATATGAGGTTGAGTGGGAGAAGAATAGAGAATAAAAAGGAAACAAAAAAGGCAGAAAAAAATAGCATTAAATAAAATGTTAGAAATAAGTCAAAATATAAAATTATTCACAATAAATGTAAATGTAGCAAGCTCATCAGTGAAGAAGCAAATATAGTCAGATTTTTTTTTTTTAATGCAACTCTGGTATTTAAAAGAGATATAACTCAAAACATAAGATCACAAAGCTTTAAAAGAAAAAGACTGGAAAAATATAATCAAAATAAACTTGGTATATTTATGTTAACATTAGATGAAATGGATTTTGATACAGAAAAAATAGGTGTGTATTGATAAGAGTTTGAATTTACAAACCAACAAAGGTTAAGTTAAATGAACTAATAATATAACTTCGAAATATATAAATGAAAACTGACCAAAAAACTAGATGAAAAGAGTATAGCTACCACCATAGTGGGAAAATAAAGCATACTTTACTACCATTTTTTAAAAAAAGAACTTTATGTTTTAAAATACATAATTAACAAGTTTGATCTACTAGAATTATACAGAAAACTGTGTATACCCAACAACTGGGAAACACATAGTTTTTCAAATACATGCAAAACATTCATAAAAATTGCTTTGTTGCCGCCATCAAATTGTCAGAAATTTTTGTTTGCAGAGTCATTGCACAGTGCTGCTAAGTTTTTCCCTTTGCCTACCAACCCTGTACCTTCCTTCACGGAAACACTTCTTACAAGGCCATATCCATAAACCTCTTCTTTACTTAGAGATTCTTCTGAGTCTCTTTCTTTCAAATAGATTCCATCTGTGTCTTCCTACAAAATATCATTCCTACTACTAGTATCATCACCAAATAAAAATATACTATATGTATGAATATGTAGCAAGTTCTGTTTTTAATACCACATACTTTATATCTCCATGCACTTATATTTGCAATAATACAGTTCTTTGTGATACGTATAAAGACCATTAAAATTTGTCAAATTATTGACCTTGTGCATGATAGCATTCCATTATCAGCAGACGTGCCCCCTTGTTACCTCTCCTGTCCCTCTTTTAAGCTGTTTCAAGGAATCAAGATCTAAAGTTCTTGATTTATTTTTACATTCCTTTCAATAGGTAGAAGACAAGGTTGATTGGTTTGTATGTTGTTTGTTTTTTAATTAGGCCATTAAAAATGGTTAAATTCCCTTATCTTTTGTTCATTTGACTGTTTTCTTTGCAGTGTTTGACCGGAGTGATATTTTGAGTTCCAGATCTTTGCTGAAAAGTGTTTTCCCTTATAGTTTATCTATTGTCAGTATTTTTTTATGCTGAGCATGTGGAGAAAATTAAAGTCCTAAAACATCTACAAAAATTTTAGAAAACATTTATGTAACTGAAATATTCCAAACATTATATTAAACCCTGCAGGCAAAATATGAATAGATATAACATCTGTCACTGAAGAGCTCAGAGTAAGGTTGAGCACCTGTGACATTTATACTGTTCTCATTTAGCCATGACAACAGTTCTTTGAGATAAGCATTATTCTCATATCTCATTTTAAAGAATCAGAAAACAAGGTTTAAAGAAATTAAGCCACTTGTCCATGGTCACACAGGTAGAAGAGGTAATTTGCTGGAATTCAAATCCCAGTTTTCCATGTTCCAAAAAAAAAGCTTGTGCTTTTCCCACTTTACTATGCTTTCTTTCTACACATCAAGCATTATACTAGAGGCTTTCAGCAGTTGTAGAGTGTTTGATGGAACTAAAGCTTGAAGTAAAATAATACAACTGAGCAATAAAGGGGGAAAGGGACATACCAAGCAACAGAACACTTGCTATAAAAAGGTATGCACTTGTGATATGGATAGAGATATGGCAAAGGCTAATTGTTCGCAGTGATTGAAATAGAGGGTGGGTCACGTTGGACTTGTGGCTGAAGGGGAAGTAAGGGACAAATTACAGTATAGGATGTGGTTTGCATGCTGAGCTGAAAAGGCTATTCAATGTTCTCAAGTAAGTGAGAAGCATGATCCAATTTGTATTTGAAATTTTTTCTGTGGTCTTCTTAGTAACAATGAGACTGGAAAGGAAGTTTCATAGTTTGGTCTTTGAATCTGAAGCTAAACAAAATTTTATATCCCTATCAATTGGCTCAGGACCAGCAGCATCAGTAAATTTCCCAGTAGAAAAATTAATGTTAACGAAAGTTGATTTTCTACCTTCCAGTGATACCTAGTTTGAAATTTGTGAAACCGGTCATACTCTAAAATTGAAATGATTTTTAGCAATATATGTTTGCTTTAGGCATTTCATCATTAGTCAGTGTTCTTGACTTGGAGCAGACATGTCTCATTAGTATGACCTATAGCAATTATTTGATGGTTTCCTCTAGTGCCACTGTAAATGAAAAGAATATTGGTGCCTGCAGCATGGATTCCATATTCGGAAGAGCAAATGGAAGACAATGTATGACTTCTCTGAGGATAAGATTTACCAAAGTCTATTTAGTATATTATGGGATATTAGTAGTTTTAAGTAAATTTACCGAAGAATATCTTCATACCTTTAATATGCTTATATCCCTCATATCTCAAAGAGAGGATTAAAAAAACACCATGGCCAAGGGACACTTATTTTTCCCCTAAGCAACTTGACACCACACATGAAGAGAATTATATTGCAACAATTATAACAGCCACACTTTATTAGACATCTACTCTGTTACTGGAGTTCTGATAGGAAATTTACTTATAAAATTTCATTGAATGTAACATTCAAAATAATTCTATATATAGACAAGTGTTTTTATTTAACAGCAATGAAAATGAAGCTAAAAGAATATTAATACATGCAATTATTGGCAGAATCAGGAATTGGAAGTTAATGTGTGTAACTCCTAAATCTATGTTTTTGTCACTATCCTTCAGAGAAAAGGTGATGGAGCCAAGACCTGGAAACAGGTGGGCCACTTGAGGATGAAGGTGATACTAAGGACACAGACCTGAGGGAAGAACGATAAGAACAAAGTGTCTCCCTCTGAGAGTCCAACAGAACAGTGATATCCTACAAGGAAATGTGCCTGAATAAGCGATATATTTCAAATTATCAGACTGAGTTTGGAGGCAAAAATCCCATCTCTAAGGGAAAAAAAGAAAGGGAAAGAGTTATTTCTTTTTTTTATTTCAGGGTATTATGAGGGTACAAACATTATGGTTACATTTTATGTCTTTGCCTCACCCAAGCGAGGATTAGAGACATGCCCTTCCCCTCTACAAGGTTCCCCATGACCTTTAGTTGCAGGTTTACCCCCCTTCCCCCTAATCCCTGGAGAGTATTACTGCCATGTGGGCACCCTCGTGTTCCTCAGTTAGTACCAACTTGATGGCTAGTACAAGTGGAGCCCGTTCTTCCAATCTTGTGATACCTCACTTTGGATAATGGGCTCAAGTTCAATCCAGGAAAATATAAGAGGTGCTA
>RJWJ010020695.1:0-28736 GCA_004363605.1 Indri indri | reverse complement strand
TTTTAAAAATGGTACATCTGTATAGGGGCATTTACCATGAATGGAACTTGCAGAACAGGAAGTTGCTCTGGGTGAGTCAGGGAGTGAGTGAAGGCCTAGGACACACAGTATGCTACTATAGACTTTATACATGCTGCACACTTAGGCTACACTAAAGTTAGAAAAAAATATTTTTCTTTTTTCAGTACTAAATTAGCCTTAGCTTACTGTAAATTTTTTACTTTATAAACTTAATTTTTTTTAACTTTTTGATTCTTTTGTAATAACACTTAGCTTAAAACACAAACACATTGTACAGCTGTACAAAAATATTTTCTTTCTTTATACTCTTGTTCTACAAACTTTTTTCTATTTCTTAACTTTTTTATTTTTTAAACTTTTTGGTTAAAAACTAGGACACAAACACACACATTAGCCTAGGCCTACACAGGTCAGGATCATCAATATCACTGTCTTCCACCTCCACGTCTTACCCCACTGGAAGGTCTTCAGGGGCAATTACATGCACGGAGCTGTGATCTCCTGTGGTAACAGTGCCTTCTTCTGGAACACCTCCTCAAGGACCCACCTGAGTACCTTCTTGAAGAGGTGTCACTTTTTTTGAAATGTCTCTGTAGTGGTTTGCTTGTTTTATTGCTTTTTTTTCATCACAGATCTGCTTATGAGCAGATAATGCATCATGAACATTCCCCTCTACTAATGAAAACCTTTCAGTGTTGGGGTCAATGTTTTCAAGCTTGTTAAGGAGCTTGTTGAGATCTGCAAAAGCTTCTGCTAACCCTCTCACTGTGGATTTTCTCAGGCATTCTTTTTCTTTATCTTCTTCAGTTTCCTTTTCTCTTGTTTCTTCTTCAAGCTATGCTGAACTTCCAACAACTCCTCATTAGTCAATTCCTCAGGAACCCCCTCTGGGAGCTTCTCGATGTCATCCTCATCCACACCCAGGTTAAAGTTGTTTGCCCCATTGTTATCTTTTGGGACCACCGTCATACACATGGTCCATCATTGACCAAAGCGTCATTATGCAGTTCGTGACTGTATTTGTTGAATGATTGATTAAATGAATTAGCTAATTAGTTAATACAAAAAAGTCAACCTTGAGGTAATCAAAGGAATGAAAATTAAATATTTTTGCCCAAGACCATAGCAAAGATTTTTTAAAAACAGCAATATCCAATGAGTGAGTGGTAAGTGAATATAGTGAAAAAGACTTTCTCATGCAAACTGATGGTCCTGTGAAATGATATGCAAAGCAATCAATCGGTCAATAGCATTAAACTTGATGTGGTAGAAACTAAGCGCTCACCTCTTTCCGGTGCACGGGAGAATCACACTTGCCCACCCTATCCCACTGCCTCGAAGGCAGACAGGGCTGTGTAGCCCGCTCTGCCTACAGGTCAGGAGCAAGCATTTAAGAACCTTCCTCTGAAGATGTGATCAGAGAGGAGACCCAGCTGAGATGGTGGAACTGAAAGACTGAACAACCTTCCATGTGGAGGATAGCAGCTTCAGAGGGTAACCTGAGCCCCAAAATGAATTCATGTCACTAAGAAATATATTTTCATTTTGTTAGGCCATTCAGATAATAGAGCTACTTGTTAGCACAGTACATCTGGCTCATGCTGATTAATATATTTATTTAATTCTGTTAATGAATATTGATTGAGCTATGCACCTACTATAAAACAGAGCCAAAATTCCATTTATGAGGAATAATAAAATAATCCCAAATATGGAAAAAAATATTTATACATGAAGATGCTCATTGTAAGGTTATTTTAAAACCAGCATTCCCGTAATAGAATAGTTAGCTGCTAAAGAAAAACATACCACATACCCTTGGTAGATATTTATAAAGAAGATGTAATAACATGGGAAAATATTTATGACTACCGTCCTCACAGACTTCCCATACATATAAAATAAGATAGAAGGAAAAATACTAATAATATTAAAAAGTAGTTCTGTTGGGTAGTACAAATATAAGCAATTTTTTCTCCCTATTTCTTTCTACTATTTAGAGTTTCCCAAATATCAAAAAATAAATGGGTGTCGATTTTCATAATGAAAAAATTGTTTCTCTTTCAATTACTCAGTTTTTAAAATTTATAACAAATGGGTAATTTTATTATCTCACTGGCAAGATTTTTCTTAAAAAACTTTGGTAAGTTACCCCAAAATCCAGGTGGAAGATAATCTTTATCCTTTTTCTCCTTTTTTTGTTTGTATACATGCAGAAAATATAAATTTTAAGGAAAAACATTTTATCTGTTCGTCTCTTTTAAAGGCATTGCAGGTGACTTATTGATGTTTTAATATAGAGAGACTCTGACCTTGACCAAGGCCCTCCTCTCTGAAGCCCATTGTCCTTTTCTGATCAGTGAGGTGGAGTGTGATGATCCCTAAGACAGATGCCCCTTCAGATCTTCTAGTCTGTGAGTCTATGTTCAAATGGAATAAGAACTTAATAATTTGGTATGTCACAAGCATCATTCAACCAGGCTTTGGAAAACACTTATCTCATGAATCTTTGTGAGCAGGTATCTATGGAAACAAACTTATTTGTTCTCAAGGGAAATAATCATTTATGAACTTATTTCCGCACAGTCTTCACAAAGGTAAGTTGTGCCCAGGATAGCTTCTTGCAGCATGTACAAGAAGACCCAGCTTTACACTCTTTTTAGTAGAATCAAGTAAAATCATCCTCACAAACTGAGATAGCACCCGAGTTCCAGAAACTGGAGGGTCTACCTTGAAAATATATCATAGGGGTCATGAGAGTCACAGTGCTCAGTAGACACAATTTTAGAAAAGTTGAGAAAAAGATGCTGTAACAGTGGAAGACGTATCCAAGTAATCATGGAAAGCAGAAGAGAAAAACTAATTAGATGCAAGCAGCATCATTTTTTATTCAACCTGGGTCAGTTTTACCCAATGATCCTGCAATGACCAACTTGTTACCTAACTAGCTGCTGGTCCTGAGCTTCTGCACCTAGAAAATGAGGAACTTGGGCCAGATGACATCTAAAGTCCCATGAAGCTCTAATAACATGATTGAGCTAGTATTTATTTTTGATCCCATTTGATGTCCTTCGGCACTGACTTAAAGAAACAAAAAACAAAACCCAGCGCAAGCAGGCACGTCCATGTCTTGATAATGACTGATAAGCAGAATTGGTGTCTTCCAGCTATCAGTTCTTTACTCATCTCTAGCTTTATTGTTCAGACCTCTCTGGTTGCTGGTGACAGAAGCTCAGCATCACCTAGCTTAAATCAAAAGCGGAAATGTTGGTTCACATAATCAAACCACTGGAAGGGCATGGGTTAAAGTGGTCAAAAGGCAATGGATTCAGGGTCTCAAACACTGTCAGAACTCTTCATGCTCTTTGGGTGTTGGGGCTCGGGTCAGTTTCACCATGTTAATGAGGGTCATGGCTACAGGCAGCTATGGGCTCTCATTCCCACAGCCTATGACCAGAGAGTTCCTTAAGTTTAAATTTGAAAATTCACAGGTGAGGACACTGGTTGCATAGGTTGGGTTACATGCCCAACACCTGAGCCAATCACCATGCCCAGGGGCGAGAGATACAATGATTTCCCAGCCTGGTCACATGCCCAGTCTCTTTTGTCAAGAGGATCTGAGGTCTGTTATTCGAAGGAGAGGAGGCGTAGGTACCGAGCGAGAAACAGAATAGCAGCTGCGCCATTTTCTATTGCTGTGCGGCAAATTGCCACAAACTTAATGGCTTAAAACAATAGTCATCTATTAGTTCACAGTGCTGTGGGGCAGAAGGCTGTGCGTGGCATGGCTGGGTTCTCTGCTCAGGATCTCACGAGGTTAAAACATGTCCACAGGGTTTTGTTCTCATTGGGAGCTCAAGGTTATCTTCCAAACGCGTGTGGTTGTGGCAGGTTCAGTTCCTTGTGGTTGTAGGACTGTCCTCATTGCTTTGCTGGCTGTCAGCTGGGGGCTGCGCTCAGCTCCTGAAGACTTCTCACATTCCTTGCCACATGACCCCCTCCCTCTTCAAAGCCAGCCATGGAGAAACTCCCCAGTGTGGAGTCTCTCTCACACTTCCAATCTCTTTCACCAGCAACAGCCCAGTCCTTTTGAAGGGCTCACCTGATTAGATCAGCCCCACCCCTGACCCAGTATAGTCTCTCTATCTTAAGGTCAGTTGATTTGACACCTTAGTTACATCTGTAAAATCTTTTCAAGCCAGTACCTAGCATAGCATTGGATTGAATAACTTGGGTTATTAGGTATAAAAGGTATACACTGGTGAAGACGAGTGTGGGAATGTTGGAGGCCATCTTAGAATTCTGCCCAGCACAGTTGCTATATGAGCCTAGAAGTTTGAATCTGTCTTGAGACATATGTGAAAAGGTCAATCATCTGAAGACTAAGTCTACCTAAAATCTGAGCAGCTAATTCATTTATCAAACTAGTTGCTTTTTATTAATCTGATTGTCTTAATTTTAGGAAGATAGAATATGAATTTTAAAAGGCACTTAGTTAAAAGCATTTTTAAGCACTTTCTCATGCTCCTCCCTAGTCCAGGAGCTGTTTGATCCCATAAACTCAACTGGGTCCCCCGTTATGCACCCTTATGGAACTTTATCCTTTTTACTTGTGACTTTCGAGAAATCCTAATTATTCAACATCGTTCCTACAACACTATATATTGACAACACAGACCGTGCTTCCTATTCCACGCAGTGTCCCCAGTATGTGGCATAGTGCCCGGCGTTCTGTGAATAGATATTCACAGAATGAAAGAGGACGGGTGCCAGGCCGTGCTCCATCACTTATGGACTCCCCCGTGCTCAAGGCAGTACCAGCACACAGTAGGTGTTCAATCAAAGTGGAAGGAAGGCAGGGGAGGAAAGAAGAGAGGAAAGCAGAACACAGCCCTAGGTCTTTAAAAGAACAGCTGATTTGTGTTGCTCTGATTTGATTGAGCTATACAAACACTTCTCAGCATTTTACTTCCAAGAACAATTGTATAAGGTGATTTAATTAGTTCCAAATGGTTGCTGAAACTTTCAAAGCCTATGAAGCACAACAGGCAAAGGGTCCCCACACCAAAGCTGGCATCAGGGGCGCCCTGGAGGGTGTTCATCTGGCTGGGCTCTGTGCCAAAGGACTGGCTGCCTGAGGCTGTCCTCTCCATTTATTTGATCTCAAACGCAGTCTCCTGCCCACGTCAGGACTCCACACAGGCCAAGTGTGCTGGGAGTCAGTTACTCCCGTAGCAAAGCAAACACACTCATCCCCAGGCCCGTGTTGGACTTTATGGCAAGCAGGCTGGAACTCACTGAACCTGGGACTGATTATACAAAAGGAGATTTCTTATCATATCTGAGGGGAAGTCAGTATCACTTAAATGTTAACTATCCCACAGACCCTGGGGGTCTGCCTTTGGATAAGGGCTCATGAGGTCAAACATCTAGAAAAAAATACATAATCTGGGTGCAAAACATTGCTAAAAAGGTACAAACAGACCATCTTCTTGGAAGGAAATTTGGGCAATATCTTCCAGGGCTGTTGTCCATGACCCAGTGTTGGTCTTCCCCGCAAACCCTTCCTCAGCCTCCTCCTTCTCCCACCCTGGCCTTACTCACAACTCCCACCTCTCTTTCACCCTTTCATTGAAAGTCTGATGCTGATCACGTGCATGTCCTCCTTCCTAAGTGGTGCAACATGTCCTCTGACTTTGTCCTGCTCTGACGCAGCATTCGTTGCAGGAGCCTGGATCAACTCAGTGGGGAGAGACCATTGGCAAGGATGTTATTTTCAAGCTAGTCCAACCTCTAAATTTTGTTTTAAAGTCATAAATTTCTCTCCAGGTTTCTTGGTTTTCAGAAACCAGCACAGCATGTTTCATTTCTGAACAACTAGAATGAAATAACTTTACTGCCAAATTAAAAAATAAAAAAAGCGTAAGTTTCACTGGCTTTTAATTTTACATGAAAATACACCCTGCCTGCCACCTCAACCCTGCCCATTCCCAGACCATCCTCCTGCAATCACTTGCTTATTACTATGGGCTGAATGTTTATGTCCTCTGAAAATGTGTATAGTGATACACATACAAAATGTGATATTATCTGGAGGTGAGGCTTTTGGGAATAATTAGGTTTAGATGAGGCCATGAGGGTGGGGCTCTTAGGATAGAATTAGTGCCCTTATAAGAGGAGGAAGACAGATTCTCATTCATTCTCTCTCTCTCTCTCTCTTTCTTTCTCTTTCTTTCTTTCAGTGCACTCACCCAGAAAAAGCCACCTGAAGAAACAGCAAGATAGTGGCCACTTAGAAGCCAAAAAGAGGGCCTTCACCAGGAACTGACTCTGTCAGCACCTTGATCTTGGATTTCCAGGCTTCGGAACTGTGAGAAATAAATGTCTGTCGTTTAAGCTGCCCATTCCGTGGTCTTTTGTTACAGCAGCCTGAGCAGACAAAGACACTTATATTATTGCAATTAATTAGTTGCGTGATGACAGATTCCCTCATCTATATTACAGCACTCTAAGAACATGTCTTATTCAGTTTTGTCCTCACAGTGCCTAATCAGAGGTACCTAAATGTATAAATGCTTATTAAATATTTGTCGAACCTTCAATTCTGCTCCAAGGTGTTTGGACTGATTGCTCATGCAATGGGAGCCACTGAAAGGTTTTGAATGGGGGGTGGTATCAGCCGGTTTTCTCAAGCAAATGACTTCCTCTTTGGAACCTCAGGTTTCTGGTAAGAGGTATTGAATTGCACAAGAACAAAAAGATGTGAAAGTTCTTTGAACAGCAAAGTTCATTGCAAAAGTGTAACATACCCCCAGGATTTCATGTTTGCCCCCGTATTTCTCACAAGGGCAGAACATCTGCTAAAAGGCCAGTCTGTGAAGCACTAACATGATTTCCATTTATTTAAACTGGACTGACCTTGGGGCTAATTCTTTCTAACTCTGTGCTGTGGCTGCCTAAGCAGGGAAAGTGTCCAAATGTGTAGGGGATTTGAAATCCTTTATTATGAGGGACATTTCCCATCATGCCTTTCAACTTTACTTTTAGGCAGTAAGTGAAGATTGTTTTCTAAATAGCTAAAATTCACTTTGCTATCCAAGAATGACTGAGGGAGATAAAACCTTGACTTTAAATTTGTCAAATATGTTTAACAGCTCTAAAGGCTAAACACATACACACGTGTGCATGTGAACACACACGCACACACACACACACATGCACAGTCATGCCTGTTGCTGTCATTTCAGCCTTAGAATGACTTCGCTTATAAAGACCTATAAAATGTCCTAGCCAGGGAGTTAGCTATGTGATAAAGATTTCCATATATGGGAGTGTGACTAAGGGCTGAGAGAAAATGTGGCAGAGAATGCTGGCTACAAATCTTGAATAATTCCCTGAGAAGAAGGAAAAAAAGAAAGGATAACAAACCTGCCGCGCACAGGAAATGCCTGGCTAACATAACGGCCGAGCATATTTGTGTGGGAAAATGCACAGGCTCACAAGCTCTGGCTGCCAGTGGAAAGATGCCTTAAAAATGCTCTCTCCCATGTTGACCCTTTCAGATACCTAAGAGCTTCTGCGGAGACTTTTAAAAAAGACTTTGGCAGTTGAGGTCGGGACATTTTGAACAGCCTTTTTCACAGGCTTAGCTCTATGTTCTTTGTAAACTGCCAAATCCCTCAACCTCTAAATTTTGTTTTGAAGCCATAAATTTCTCTCCAGGTTTCTTGGTTTTCAGAAACCAGCACAGCATGCTTTGTTTCTGAACAACTAGAAGGAAGCAACTTTACTGCCAAATTAAAAAATAAAAAAAATGGTAAGTTTCATTGGCTTTTAATTTTACATGAAGGTACACCCTGCCTGCCACATGTAGGTAAGTGGAATAAAATAAATTTGTTTAATCGTCAGCACTGCATATGTTTTCTAGTGTAAAAATATCTTGCCAGGCTGAAATGTTGGGCTGTATGAACAAAATATAAATTAGAAGGGATGAACGTACTGTCCCTCGGTTAGCTTCAGAAATTCAGCTGCGCAAGTGCATTTGGGGGTTTATGGACTTGCAGGTCTACTGGTCCTTGTTCCAACTTCCTTTCTGCCATCTTCAGCCCCACACACCATCAGGGACCTTAGTGTGGTGGGATCAGAGGGACCCCCCGTATTATAGACAGCCCTGCCCTTGTGCAGGTGTGTGTTTGGGGCAAGTCACTTACGTTCACTGAGCCTCCAGTCCTCACCCAAAAGGCGAAGATAATAGGAAACCTCTTCTGAAGACGGGTAAGTATGAAATAAGATGACAAATGTGATGCATTTATCACAGTGCTTGTCGCTTCTGAAGTGCTCCCTAAACAAAAGCCTGTTGTCGCTAGGCTGGTCTGTCTCTACTTGAGCACAGCTTCCGAGGACAAATTGATCCGTGGGCATGGCTGAGCTTTCAGTATTTCTGATATAAACCAATTCTGTAAGAGTCATTACATTAAAAATGTGAGAGCCAAAATGAGTTTCTTCAGAATAACTTCATATGCACACGCTGAAGAACTTTGAAACCATCCACAGAGTCTCAATAATTGACTCCTATTATTTATAATGTATCAGTTGATAGCCCGTGTCAATCTTCCTTGACGAGTCCTAGGTTGAGTGTCAGGATCTCCCCCACCACCCCTGAGGGAGGATGTCCCTGGAAGCAGCTCATGGCTTTCTTTTTAATGACCAGAGACATTACGTTTTCAGACCCATGCTGCTACTACAGCATTTCCTCTTTATAGTGACCGCTCGACTTCAAATCCTCTATTACTTAAGTATTTAATCTTTCTGTGCCTCTGTTTCTACATCTGTAAAATGACTCCAGGCAAGAAAATACCAGCTTCCTGATGGCATTAAGAAAGGAGATCCATTCATTCTATGGCCAAAGGCTGTGTGGCACAGTCGGAAATACAAGAGCTTTGGACGGATCAGGGGTTTTGCTTCAAATCTCAGCCCATCCTTTTTCTAGCTGTGTGGCCATGGGTGGTGGCTTTACGTCCCTTGGCCTGTTTTCTCATTTGTAACACACAGGGGCAGACTCTGTTGTTGCTTACCCCATATCCATTTCCCATTTTTCTTTACCAGTAAAACCCTGACTTTGTTTGATGCTGAAATGTGCCCAGATCAAAATTTCCCTCTTCCTAGTCTCCCATTTGGTATAGTTCTGGCCAGTCAAACACAAGTAGCAATCACAGTGGACAGGAAGATTGTTTCTAAAAAGAACTGCCTGGGTTGGCATGAACTTCTCTCTGCCTTTTCTCCTTCTTTCCTCCGGGACCTGGACGTAATGCCTGGAGGAAGGCAGCAGCCATCCCATAATCATGAGGTGGCAAAAATGAAGATGAAGGCAGAACAGAAAGATGGAAAAGCCCTGGTCTCCGATGGCCTCCAGAGCTCCCAGAAAGCCCCTGCTACCCACCCCCCAGAATTCTTATTTTGCAAGACAAGTCTTTGCTAGTTAGTCTGTTATTTGCAGCCAGACTCGTTCAGAACAAGTACACATGGGAACGCACATGACACTTACTTCCTACGGTCCTTGTGAGAGCAGAAAGAGGTTAGGTATGTAAAGCATTTACCACAATTCCCAGCTCACAGCTGCCTTCCAATAAATGTGTATTCCCTTCCTCCCTTTCCCTTCCTCACATTATGGATTCTCCTTGCTACAGGTAAACAACAGGGGTGTTAGAGGCCATCTCAGGTACTTTCCTTTTAATGTGTGTTAGTCCCTAAGGGTGGGCTGCCCACCTAGATGTGACCCCACAGTCTGATAGGACTTCCCAAAGCAAACACTCACTTAGACTGCCTTCCTTGAGCAGAACTGCAGGAGAAAGGGAGCTGCACTAGAACAGGGCATTTCAGGTTTTATGATAAATTCTGACCCCCACATTTCAGGACAGACATCCCTACTTAGAGAACAGTCTGAAAACCCGTGTCATATTGGCTACCTTTGTATGTTTAGCTTAGAAAAGAGAAGATTTAAGGGAGCGTAGAAGCTTTGTTCAAATGTGACTTGAGCCCCTGGGGAGATCTGGTCAGCTATTAGCTGTGTGGCCTTAACGTCAGCTTCCAAAAACTCTTCCAGCTCTATTTGAGATGAACTATGGGCCATGGGCTTTGAAACAATGACCAATACATAGTCTCAGTAAATATTTAATCAATTGATTAGTGAATTAAAGACCTTTGTAGCCCTGATGTGTCTGTGGGAAAATGCAGCTGGAGTTCCTAATACCTAATTTATCGGTGAAGACATGGCATTGTGACATGGGGTCACCTGCCTTTGAGGCCACCTGAAATCCAACTTTCCTCTTCTCTCCTTTTTGGGGAGATGAGTCCCTTTTTGGACGTGTCCTGGGAAGACTACCTTGAAGGGGCAAGGCCAAATTTGCCCAACCTAAATCCCAAAGCAGCGGCTGTACGACTGGGATTGCTAAGGCCAGAGGGACTAGTTTATGCAGAAGTCATTTTTATGAGCATCTTGTTTTATTTCAGCTGAGTCAGCATCAGCCACATTTGGCATCTCCTCCAACAAGTCTATTCAGTTGGACAGAAGCACCTGAAATGGAGCCCGAGCTCTCAGGCATGGCATGTTGACTGTACTTGAAGTTATTAAATCTTGAATGTGTGGAAAAGAAAATGTCATAATGCTACCACTGGAGAGGAGAGAGCACACAAAAAATCTGCTAATGTGAAGACAGCATGTTGAGAAATGAAGCAAAAGGGAATTTTTCATTACTTGTATTTGGGTTTTATGTTATAGTGAAAACTATCTGGCTACTACAGTTGATTTTATGTACGCCTTGTCCATAACTACGTAAGCACTCCATTGGGCTAAAATTTAATCAAATATCTTGGTTTCTAGTTAGCAGATTTGGGGCAAGCATCAGTGATATATATATATATATATATAAAAAAACACCTGAAGTATTCCCACCTTAGACTTAATAAATGTTCCCTTCTCAAAGTCGGGTTGAAAAGAAGGAATTCTCTGATGGAGACAAGGGAATAAGTTCTTTCACTTTTTATTTTTTGACTGACTCAGACAACACATTCATTTTATTGAAGACTCGGTATTAAATTTGAAGTTTTAAAGCTTTGGAACTCATTTTCGAGGTGATATTGAAAAAAAAAGCATCACTTCTTTTTAATGCACTTTTTTCCACTATCAATAAAAGTCAGCTGGAACTCTTCCCATCATTCTAGCCTCCTACACCCTGCCCCAGCTTTACCTTTCTGTTCAAATCTGTCAAATTTCAAGTAAAATCCTCCTTCCCAAAATATGAGAAACTTTGAAAAATGAAATTAAGCTACCGACTTTGGCAATGAAGGAAAGGATGGACAAGGTTCACTTGGATACTTTCCTTATGAGTTATTTGAATCAATTTGAATAATCTAAAAAGCCTTGTATTTACATATGTGGTATATATTTTTTAAAATTCTGTAAGAACAAGTGGCATGTGAAAGCCTTTTGGGAAGGCAGGAAGAGGCCGTGTGAAAACGAGTTAGTTCCTCAAATCCACAGCTGGAGCCCTCTGCCAGCCTAGCAGGGTCTGTGAACTTGATTTTTGCACATTTCAAGAAAAGCAGTGGACTGAGGGAGGAACTGGGTCCACCATATTTAGCGCTTGTCAGATAGCACCTTGGGTTTGGCTTTGACCCAGAGAACCCGTGGAGGGGCTGCGGGGGGAGGGGGGGCTAGAATCCTTGCCTCTAATGTTGGAGCCCTGCCCTGGGAGATCAGGGGCAGCGTTATTAGATTGAGCTCTCAACAGCAGCTTGGGTCAGTGTGGAAGGAACTCAGAGAAGCTGATCTAGGATCAAGGTGAAGAAACACATTCTGACATGGAGAATTGCCCCAAACGGAGTGAACTGCCGCATGGGAAGGTAATCCTCCTAATTAATACCTGATGTCTGTAAGTCTCTTTAAGGTCTGCAAAACATTTTCATATGTATCATCTCAGTGGAGAGGTATTTCCTTGTTTTACTGATGGGAAAATAGAGATTCTGAGAGATCCACGGCTTTTCCAAAGTCATGTAATCATCCTAGAGCCTCAGAGTTAGAAGAGGCGAAGGATGTCACCCAGAGTGAGTGCAGATTTGAGGCTGGAAGCAGCTCTCCCAGCCTCCCAGTGCAGTGCCTCACATTTCAGCCTGTCGGCCTGCTCCTTTCACTAGGAGTTTTCAAATTCCGTCGGGTGGGCCCTAAAGGTCACCCTTCACCCCTCTTTTCCCACCTGCACCCACCCGAGTACAGCACAGTAGTTCAAGAGTTTTGCTAGCTGGGTTTGAGTCCCAGGCCTACACCTAACAAGCCGTGTGAACTTGGGTGAGTTTCTTAAAGTCTCCCAGCCTCGGTTTCATCACTCACCCCTGAGGGTGACAGCGGCACTCATCTCACGGGTCTCCTGCTGTGGGGGTTAAATGAGATAATGCATGGACGTCCCTCAGCGCAAATAAACACCCGTGGAGTTTTCAGCTTGGTTGTAACTGTGCCAGTGCCTAGTCCAGGCCTCCTTTGGCACTCACTGAGAACCATAGCAGCACCCTAAGTAGTCTGCCCACATCCATTCGTGCCCAGTCCAATTTATTCTCTATACTAGAGATGAGTGACCTTCCTAAAATGCACATCTGATCTTGTCACTCACTCCTGGGCTTAAAATCCTTCAGTGGCTTTCGCTGATGGGATAAAGGCCAAAGTCTTTAACAAGGCCCACAGCGCCGTGCATGCTCTGGCCTCGGCTCACACAACTTCCTCCCAGTTGGCTCTGGCCGTAGGGGACTTCTTCCTGGTCCTCACCCTTGCAGGATCTTCCACCCCACAGGAAGTCTGGATGCCCCCTGCCCCCAGCCTACTCTCAGAGCCCCATTTACATCCCTTCCGGGCATTATCCGCACTTATGGTTATATATTTGTGTGATTATTTCACTATAGTCTGTCACTAAACTATGATTGCCATGAGGGTTTGCTCACTGCTGTTCCCCAACATCCAGCATGGGACCTGTCATTGATTTAGGTTATTAAGTACGAAATGTCTGATTTCCTTTTAAGTACTAAGTTTGACAGTTGATATCTGTGACATTTCACTTTGACACTTCTTGTTTTTATTTTTATCATGAAGGTACCTCCTCAGTCTTTCAAATACCTGGTTCTGCTCGTGATTATCTTTCAAAGCTTTTTTTTAGAGCAATTTTTGTGAAACCATGGATAAGTCCAAAAATCGTGTTATTTTCGAATATGAATTCTGTCATGGAACAAATGCTACAGAGATGGCTGGAGATATCAGTGAAGTGTTTGGGAAGGATGTGGCTAATGCACATACACTTCCGTTCTAGTGATTTAAACCTTGAAAATGAGCCACATGGGCAACCTGAGACCAAGGCGGATAATGATGAGCTGAAAGCTGTAGTGGAAGCAAATCCATCTCAACCTATGCGTGAATTAGCAGCAAGGTTTGACGTTACTATTCCAACCATATTGGATCATTTGAAACAAATTGGCAAGGTAAAGATGCTGGATAGATGGGTTCCACATGAATTAAACTAGAGTCAGAAGAGAAATTGTCTCGAAGCTTGCCTTTCTTTACTGTCATGACATAAAGGTGAACTATTTCTATACCATATTGTTACATGTGATGAGAAATGGATTCTTTTTGACAGTCACAAGCATTTGGCACAATGGTTGGATCGAGATGAAATGCCAAAACACAGTCCAAAACCAAATATTCATCAAAAAAGCTGATGTTGTCTGTTTGGTGGTCCAGTGCTGGTATTATCCACTACAGCTTCGTGAAACCTGGTCAATCAATTACAATGGATGTCTACTGCAACCAGTTGGTTGAAATGATGAGGATGCTTGTGATTAAGCAGCAGAGATTGATCAATAGACAGGCCAATCCTCTTGGAAGATAATGCTTGTCCATGTGTCACACACACAATGCTGCTTAAACTACAGAGGCTGGACTTGGGAACTCTCCGTCATCCACTGTATTCACCAGACCTTGTGCCAACTGACTACCACTTCTTCTCTTCTAGGCTTTGGACCACTTCTTGCAAGGAAAAATATTCAATTCTGAACAAGTTTTGGAAAATGTCTTTTGCGATTTTATTGCCGCTTGTTCCCCAATCTTCTTTGTTGCTGCATAAACAAGCTACTGTTAAAGAAGGCAAAACTGTGTCACACTTTGATTAATGGTACTACTTCTTATTTGAGAGCTAATAAACTACACTTTTTATTCAAAATCGGACATTTCCTATTTAATGACTTACGTGCTCAAAGAATTTGTGTCGAATGAGTAAAAGGGAACACTTTTTTAGAATAGATTTCTATGAGGCGTAGGACTGATTTACTCCAAGATGTCTACTTTCTCTGGGATTAGATGATTCCATGCCTCCTTGTGTATACTCCTGCCCCCAACCCCTTGCAGACATCTTAGTACTTAGGTGAGTCTACAAGAGCCTTTCAATAAGTCCTCGCAGAGTTATAAACAAGTGAGTCAGAGAAATAGAAAATGAGCCCTGAACCGAGTATATGCAAATTCTCATCCAGACATTATCTTTACTTCCCAACAGAAAGGAAGACACTTAGGCATGCGATTTGGGGCAAATTAATTAAGACCTCTGAACCTATTTCTTTGTTATAAAAATTATTGCAGTTAGTAGAGAGCTCATCTATATTCCTAGATATAAGTTCGCCATACAAAAACTAAAATTGTACCTCTTCACACCAGCAATAAATAGTTTGAAATACAACTTTAAAAAGACATTACTTATAATAGCAATGTCAAAATATAAGGTATCTATGAATAAATATAACAAAAACTATGTAAGATCTTTGTGAAGAAAATTATAAAGCTTTATTAAAAGACATTAAAGGAGATCTAAGTAATCAGAGAAATAGATTATATTCATGGATAGGAATACTTAATTTTCTTCAAATTAACCTATAGACTTAATACAACTCCAATCAAATTCCTGAAAAGAAACAAAGAAAAGAAGCACAGGACAGAGATTTTCATGGATTTGACAAGCTGGTACTAGAATTAGATAAAAGGGTAGTGGGCCAAGAATAATCAAGACAATTTTTAAAAAGAATCAGGTAGTGAAAGTAAAGAGGAAATAAGGTGCCTTTGATTACCGACAGCAGTTAAGACAAGGTGGTTTCGCACAGAGAGAGAAAAACAGACCAATACAAAAGAATAGAGAGTTCAGAAATAAATCATTGCATATATGGAAATAATATTTAACATAATTAAAATTGAAGATCAAAAAGAAAAGGATGTTTTAATTAATAAAACTACGCCAGAACAACTGGTTATCTGTGTAGAAAAAATTAAAATAGATCCCCACTTCACTCAATTTCCTAAAATTATTTCCAGATAAATCAAGACACAAAAATGAAAAGCAAACCTTTAAAACTTTTAGAAGGAAACACTGGAGAAAGCTTTAGGAAGAATTTTTAAAACATGACACAAAGTTCAACCCTTAAGCAAAAAGATTGATAAATTTTACTGCATTAAAATCTCAAACACTATTAATGAGTACAGAGTTTCAGTAGGGAAAGATCAAAAAGTTCTGGAGATGGATGCTGGTCATGTACAACCATGTGAATGAGCTTAATGCTACACATATAAAAATGATTAAAATGGTAAACTTTATGCTATGTGTATTTTACCATAACTTTTAAAACCCTTAAACACTATTAAAAAGTGAAAAGGCAAGTTATAAGCTGTAAGAAAATATTTTTACAAGTATCCACAATATATAAGAACCCATACAAATAAATATAAAAAGATAAAAAAGGAAATTACAAAATGATCAAGGTCTATGAACAGGCAATTCACAGAAGAGTAAATCTAAATAGTCAATTAGAATATAAAAAAGATGCTCATGCTTACTATTCATCAGGGAACTGTAAATAAATGTTTCAATAAAATATTTTACATCTAACATATTGGCAAAAATTAAAAGTCTGACAATATTAATGTTGGCCAGAATATGAAAAATGCAAACTCTCATCCCTGTTGGTGGGAGTGCCCATTGATATCTGGTATCAAACACTTTTGAGGACACTCTGGCAGTATCTTATTGCAATGGACTGAATGTTGAGGTCTCCAGAATTCATATGTTGAAATCCTAACCTCTAGGGTGATGGAAGTAGAAAGTGGGGATTTGGAGAGGTGATTAGGTCATGACAGTGGAGCTCTCATGAGTGGAATTAGTGCCCTTATAAAAGAGGCCCCCTGAGACCTTGTTTGACCCTTTCATCATGTGAAGACATAGAAAGAAGGCACCCTCTATGAACACCAGGTCTGCTGGCATCTTGATCTTGGACTTCCCAGCCCCCAGAATTGTGAGAAATAAATTTCTGTTGTTTATATGCTACCTAGTCTATGGTATTTTACTTTAGCAGTTCAAATGGACTAAGACATTTAAGAAATTTAACATGGCCAAACCGTATGACTCAGAAATTCTATTCCTAGGTAGACATCCTAGAGAAACTCTTGCACCCTGCCCAGCACAAAGCAATGACTGACATAGCAAACAACCAAAACATAACAACCTAATTGGCCATCAACAGACACATAAAGAAATAAATTGTAATATAGTAAACAATAGAATACACTACTGCAATAAAATAAGTAAGTAAATAAAACAGAACTTCTTGTGTTAGCATGATACATCATTTTAAAGTTTTATAACAAAACAAATCTCAGAAGGATATATACTATAATATTTCATTCAAATACATTTTTAAAACAAGTGAAACAACAAAATGTGTTGTGTGGGGATTCTTATAGTTGTATAAAGTTATACAGACATCTATAGGGGTGGTAAACACCAAAGCCAGTTCAGTGGCTAACTCCAGAGTGAGGGAGGCTCCTGTGATCTGAGAACTGTACACAGGAGGCTTTAACCATTCTGGTAATATCTTATTTCTTAAAATGCATAGTTGGTAAACTGTTATTCATTCTAATAATCTCTCTGCCTTTTTGTATGTTTGAATTATTTAATAACAAAAAACATTTTAAATATATTTGGAGTGGTTGATCCAACTTCAAACAACAAGAACAGTCACACAGTTTTGTGGGCTTCCACGCCTGTGCCCTGCTTACATTTAAGTGAGGTTGGAGTTTCCTGTCCCCTTTCTGGGCTCAGAGCTGCCGTGCGGATTCTGAGCATCCTTGCTGTGTCTCTAGTTCCCCTGTCTCCCCGGGCATATTCTCAGTGGACTCTAATGAGCACTCAGGCCAAAAGCTTTGAGAGAGGATGTTTTGCCTTTAATCGTAGGCATGGTGGACAAGAGCCTTTATCCTCCTGTGGGGAGCTCGAAGGAGAAGGGGCTGAAAAGAGCAGAACAGAACAAATGGATTCAACTTGGCTTGAAGGCAGGCATTCCTGTGGATTAACTGTTATTACTCTGGCCAGAAGGAGCACCAGGGCTTCAGACCCTCACATCAGGTATTCAGATGAAACCTATATATTCAGTCCACCCCAGGAGGCCAACAGGCAAAACCAGTACAGCCTTATTATCTCCCCTCCACACCACATACCATGCACCTGTCACTCTGCAACTGCCAAAGGCAGGGAGTTGTCATCACAAATCAACGGGACATTTTGTTTGTCTCTTGACATGGGCATTACAAAAAGATGTCAACGCAGGGTCTGCTCCTGAAATCTACCATCCCACTGGCTCTGCTCCTTCTAAAGAAGAGTGTGGACAGATTACAGAGTCACCAAAAACAAGAAGAGCTGCCACCAGGATAATAAAGAATACATGGGCCAGTGATGAGAGTAGAACATTCCTGGAGTTGCCAGAACAACATGGGATGGGCGCTGCTAGCAGGATACTTGTTGAGTTTCTGTCCATTTGATCCTCAGACAAACTGACATCCCTTATAAATAAACATCAGATCCTGCCCTCTGGTTTCCCCACCATCCTAACTTTAACACTGGTAATAGGTCAAACCTACAACATCTTGGCAAAACAGACTGGACAATGAACTCAGGCACAAGGCTTGGGAAAGACACACTTAGCATGGCTGGTTTGTCCTTTGGTACTGAGATTGCAGAAGCCCTTTGTTGGAGGGTGACAGGGTGCCGCTGTCCTGCCTTAGATGCACCTGGAGTTGTGGGATCCGTCTCCTGGGTCTAGCTTTGCCCTGAGTGCCTGGAAGAAATAGTATCTCACAGTGAAAATCACCCAAAGTCTGCATTAATAAGAGTTTTCTTCTCGTTTTCTATCTCATGGCAGCCGTAACCCAAAGGTGAGGGTGTGAGAAGGGAAGAGTGTGACCATCAGAGTGAAAGAGAACAAGCTCAGAGCTGCAGGGGAGCGGAGAGAAGCCCAAACAGCTGCATGAGGTGAAACCTCTCTCTCTCTCTCTCTCTCTCTCTCTCTCTCTCTCTCTCTCTCTCTCTCACACACACACACACACACACAGAAATCTCTCTCTTATACAAACACACCTCTCTTCCTCTGTCTCTGTCTCTCTCTGTCTCTGTCTCTCTCTGTCTCTGTCTCTCTCACACACACCCCTCCTATGGCCTGGTGGCTGGGTGCCTGGGCCTCACACCATACTACCTAGATTTAGATCCTAGCTATGCTACTTACCAGCTTGATGACCCTGGGCAAGTTATTAAACCATTGGGTGACTCAGTTTCCTTCTTCTCCAAAAAGAATGATAATAGAAACCTGGTATCTGCCTCATCCCTATTGCCAGGGGGATGGAGTGAGTGAATATGAGTTAGGTACCAGTGCCGGCACAGAAGTCCCGAGTCACATCCAGGATCTGCTCAATCAAGCAGAGAGGCATCCCGTCCCTCATCCTCTCCCTGCTTCTCCTGCCTCCGCCAGAACAGCCAGCACCTTCCTGCTCTCTGCCCACTTCTCCCCTATTCAGGAGAAAGGCTTCCTGGGCCAGGGTATCAACCACCCCCGGGTTCTGAACAGTTGCCACCATGCCAGATGGGGAGGTTCAAGACACCGCTTGCCCCAGTCACCAAGTTTTTTGGCATCTTGTGGAGAATCGGAGTGTGAGGGGATATATGGCAGCACTTGACCATGGTCAGGTAACCCAGCAGTCCCCAGCCTCTTTGGCACCAGGGACAAGTTTCATGGAAGATCATTTTTCCTTGGACTGGGGGATGGGGGATGGTTTCAGGATGGGGGATGGTTTCAGGATGATTCAAGTGCACTACATTTATTGTGCAGTCAAACCTCTCTGCTAATGATAATCTGTATTTACAGCTGCTCCCCAGCACTAGCATCACCGCCTCAGCTCCACCTTGGATCATCAGGCATCAGATTCTCATAAGGAGCCCACAACCTAGATCCCTCACGTGCCCAGTTTACAGCAGGGTTCATGCTCCTATGAGAATCTAATGCCGCAGCTGACGTGACAGGAGGTGGGGCTTGTGCTATGATGCGAGGGATGGGGAGCAGCTGTAAATACAGATGAAGCTTCGCTCAGTTGCCCGCCACTCACCTCCTGCTGTGTAGCCAGGTTCTTCACGGGCCACGGACCAGTACCCGGTATCGATCTGTGGCCCTGGGGTTGGGGACCCCAGAGTTAACCCATTCCCCAGCCTGCATTTGGGGAGGGCTGGTGAGAATTCATCCTATCCTCCCTTACTGGTATCAGGTGGGGGCTGAAGAAATGGCAGGAGTGTCTGACATTCTTTCCATCTCTGCCCTGCAGCCCTGAATTGAGGGGTAGGGCCTTGCTCCATCTCCCCAGAAACAGTGCTAATGTTTTTCAATGATTAATCTGTGCCTGGCCCTGTGCTAATATATGTTACCTTTTTTAATCCTCCCAAGAACCCCACGCTGGGGGTACTCATACCCATTTTACAAATGAAAGTCAGTACAGATTAGGGAGCTTAAGCTACATAGCACAGTCTCACCTCCCACACCCTTCATATTTAGCCTGGGACTTGCTTGAATCTGTTCTGCTGGCCTCTCTGGCAGGGGTAGCGGGGAGTTGAGGGAGGGTGCAGCTCTTCTCCTCTTCCCTTCTATTCATCCATCTTGGCTTCCCGACAGCACATAAACTGCTTAGCATGGGGCCAAGTATGTAGTAAGCTCTTAATGAATGTTAGCTGTTATTAATAGATAATATTTATTGGCTACACTGTGTTAGGCCCTGGGAGTGGGCAGAGAATATGACACAATCCCTGTCCCCCAAATGCTTCCATTGCAGAGTGGAGAAGGATGAGGTGGGAAAAAGACACTCAGCCCAGAGTAAATTGCAAACGCATCCAATGGCTGTTAAAATAGAACGGCAGAAGGAGAAACATTCCTGGGCTGAGTCATTCGGGAGACTTCCTGGAGGAGGTGAGGAAGATGAAAAAGAGTTCAGAGGGAGCAGAGTTTGTCTACAACAGAATGTGGGACAGAAGGCATTTCCCATCAGGGGCCTCCATTCTCAGAACCTCAGAAAGACAAGGGTCGGCGCTGGGAGGGCCTCACAGGACAGAGCTTGCTGCTACGGCCAGAGTTGTCACTGTGTGCCCAGGCTCAGCGATGACTCGGGACAGTGCTTTGTTGTGCTGGGGAGCAGGGCTTTGTAGTCAGTCTGACCAGTTTGCAAATGTGATATTTATTGGCTGCATTTCATCATGTGGATGTACCATACTTTATTTAACTATTCATTTTTACTGGGCTTTTAGGTTGTTTATCAGTTTTTCACTATTATTAATTATGCAGCAAGGTACAGTGGCAATAGCCTGGGCTTGACGATCAAAGAGGCTTGGGTTTGAGTTTTATCTCTACCATGTACTAGTTATTAATAACTACCAACCTCTCCAAGATTCAGTTTCATTATCTATAAAATAAGGATGATAATGCTACCTACTTCATCGAATTGTTATGAGTCTAGGGAAACCACAGTTAAGTTAACAAGATTATATATATATATATTTCACTGCTGATTATGTGCTTATGATGTGCCAGGCACTGTCCTAAGTGCCTTACATTTTAACGCTTGTGACCTTCACAACTGCCATATTGAGAAGATATCGTTACTAACATACTCGTGTTCAATAAAAATGAGAACTGCAGCAACTGGCCCAAGGTCACTAGCCAGAAGGAAGTCAGTGTTGAACGTGAGTTGTCAGTCTCAGAGGAGCCCGCGTTCTTTACCTCCCCTCTGCTGGTGAGCTCAGTGAGTGCTGGTTGTTACTGACGTTGTTATTATTATTATGCTACCATGGGCGTTGTGACAGGGTCTCTAGAGGGCTGAGGGAGGCTCTACTCTACTTCTGGTTTTTAAAGCTCCTGGTAGAAATAAGAAAATGCCAAAATGAGCTTTTAAAAAATACTGTGTACTTTAAATGTTTATATTTAACAAATTCACACTAGTCGATGTTTATTCAAAAATACAAAAAGGCAATGCCTTCAGGAACAATAGACACAAGAGCTGAGTCCCAGGCTGAGTTTCCCTGGAGGCTTCCAGGAGACTGCTTCCCCCCAACGGCCACCCCAGGATCTCACCCGGAGGCCAGTGGCCTTGGGGCCAGGGGCTGGGGTGGGGAGTGGGAAACTGGCCTGTGAGCCCCGGCAGATGGCCAGCCCTGGGCTTGTCAGTCTTCTGTGAGGCTAGTCTGGGGGAAAGAGCATGAGAATGACTGGCAAGGACTTGGCATGCAAAGTAAATGCTGAACGTCGTAGTGTAAACATTAATATTTTAAGGTCCTGGAAATAACGCCATCCATTTATTTACATAAATGTATCTACCTATTGTTTTAGATTACAAGCAGATCTTTAAAGTTTTTTGAACAGGTGCCATCCTATTTGTTCTTGGATACCAATGCTAAAATCATTACCTCCTACCCTCTCCCTCTTTCCAAATAAGGGTAGAGAAGAGAATTCGGTGATTATTTATTAGACAAATCCTGTATGTGAAGTCCTGTGGTTGGGGCTGTAACAACATCGGTCGCATTAACAATGGCAGTGACATTTACAGCAGCCTTTTACTGAGCACATACTCTGCACCAGTGCAAGCTTAGTGCTCTCCTTACATTGTTTTTATTTAATTTGCATACCAACCCCATGGGGCCAGTTTATTATTATCATCACCATTTTACAGATGAGGAAATTGAGGCTCAAAGAGCAGGTCTATCAGATTCTAGGTCTGTTGGCTTACTGTTGGGAATCTGTTCCTATTGAAAGGTCCAAGTCGAAGTGACAGACCAAACTGTCCCTTTATAATTAAGTTTTGTCAACTGTAAACGTGAGAATTGGACTAGATTATTTCCAAGGTCCTTCAAAATTCTAACTTCTCTATTAAAGAAGGAGACATTTCATATAAAGCAGACATTCGTCTTTCAAATTATACTTTCCTATGGACTTCTATTTTTCTAAGTTTTCGTAAACTTTATAACCTACATAGAGAAAAATGTATACATCTTGATGAATGAACAGAATGACACCCACACATAACCAGCAACTAGAATAGAACCATAGGCTTCTATTTTAATTTTAGAGATATGTTCTTATTAATTAATTCATTAATTTTATTAATATTCACTGAGCATTTATAATTTGCTAAAAAATGATGCACAGTGAAGAGAATGAGAAGACAAACCACAGACTGGGAGGAAATATTTTCAAAAGACATGTCTAATAAAGGACCAGTATACAAAACGTACAAATATACAGAGAACTCTTAAAACTCAACAATAAGAAAATGAACAACCCGATTAAAAGACGGGCAAAAGATCTAAACAGACACCTCATTAAGAAGATATACAGATGCCAAATAAGCATATGAAAAGATGCTCAACATCAGGTGTTATGAAGGAATTACAAATTAAAACAACAGTGAGCTACCACTACTTCTCTACGAGTGGTAAAAATCCAAAACACTCACAACATCAAATGACGGTGAGGATGTGAGCAACAAGAACTCTCACTGCCGGTGGGAATGCAACATGGTACAGCCACTGTGGAAGACAGTTTGGCATTTCTTACATACTCTCACCATCCAGTCCAGCAATCATGCTCCTTGGTC
The DNA here is from genome assembly GCA_004363605.1 of Indri indri. NCBI lineage: Eukaryota > Metazoa > Chordata > Mammalia > Primates > Indriidae > Indri > Indri indri. Next base: position 5,689 of record RJWJ010020695.1, on the reverse strand, counting down.
TTTACCCAAAGGAGTTGAAAACTTATGTCCACACAAAAACTGGCACACAGAAATTAATAGCAGCTTTGTTCATAATTGCCAACACCTGGAAACAGCCAAGATGTCCTTTAGTAGTGAATGGATAAATAAACATTTATTTTCACATGTACATCCAGACAATAGAATATTACTCATCACTAAAAAGAAATGAGCTATCAAGCCATAAAAAGACACAGAGGAAACTTAAATGCATACCACTAAGTGAAAGAAACTGATTTGAAAAGACTACATACCACATGATTCTAACTATATGACATGCTGGAAAAATACGGAGACAGCAAAAAGATCGGTGGTTGCCAGGGGTTCGGGGGAGAGAGGGATGAATAGGTGGAGCACAGAGGATTTTTAGGGCAGTGAAACTACTCGGGTGAAACTGTAATGGGCACGTGTCATTATACATTTGTCCAAACTTACAGAATGTACAACACCAAGAGTGAACTCTCACACAAGCTAGGGACTTGGAGTGATGATGTGTCCACGTAGGCTCATCGATGGTAACAAAGGTACCACTTTGGTGGGGGATGTCGATAATGGGGTAGGCCATACACGGGTGGGGGCGGGAGGAATACAGGAACCCTCTGTACCTTCTGCTCAATTTTTCTAAAAAATTTTAGGGTCTAGTGAGACTAAAACTGTTCTGAAAAAGAAAGTCTATTTTTAAAAGATCATGCAGAGTGAAAATTGATTTTAGGAGACCCTGGTTCTAGGCTTGCCCTTCTAAGACCTGGGACATGTTACTTAATCATTTCTGAAAAATGAAGATAGAAGGCTAATAAAATCGCACGCCCCTTTGAGCTCTAGATCCTGCGTAATAAAGATTATATTTAGGAACTTAAATCATTCCGGAAAGCATTTTGTCTTTGCCAAACTGAATCCTCTTTGTATTTAATTTTCCCCTGTGATTATGTCAAGAAAAGTTAATCAGATTATAATCACGTAAGACCTTTCTACACTTGTTAACAGCACATGGAGTGCAGACTGCAGACAAAATTGTGACAAAAGCGAAAACCCACTGCTGCCCCAGCTTCGCTCTCCCCTCTCTCTTCCCTCCTACCACGGCTGTCTCCTGGGAGCCTGGGACCCTCCGCCTCTGCTCTCTCCTTTAGGAAGACCTGCTGTCAGGAAAGGGTCTCTGTAGTTCTCCCTGACAAGCTCCTGCCTGTCCCAGGGGAATGAGTATGGCCCCTCAGGTACGCCTGAGGAGTCTGGACCCAGCTCTGCAAAGGCACCAATGGCAAAAGGCATCTTTTTTCACGCCCTGCTCCTTAACCAGATTCTAAGCTCAACAGCAAAAAACACCTCACTCTGACCACAGGGTCAGTTAATAGTGTCAGATAAAGTCATCTGCCATCAAAGGGGCCGCTGCTGGAAAAGCCCGCCTTGCTAGCCTTCTGTGAAGTACCTTTGATCCTCGTTACTCACGGATTCTGTGTTTTCAAATTTACCCACAGGTACTCACTAAAATTTACTTGTAATCCCCAAATCAATATTCACGGGGTGTGATGATGTGAAGAATGTGAGCCACCTGATGTGCACATTCCCAGCTGAGGCGAACAGGACAACATCGCCTTCCTGTCTCAGCTGCTGCGCTGGAAGTGACTGTCCTTTATGTGGTCCACTTAGTGCCAGGTTTTTTTGCATTTTTGTGCTTTTTGTTGGGCTCGCAACTGCAGTGCCAAAGTGCTGTCTCTTGTTCCTTGCAGAAAGAAGGTTTAACACGCCTTGCAGAGAAAACATGCGTGTTAGCTACGCTTCATTCATCGTGAACTCTAGCACTAGAGGACACGAGTTCAATGTTAATGAATCAATAACATATATTAAATAGGGTATTTGTAAACAGAAACACACATAAAAGAAGCTATGTACGATTGGTTGATCAAAATGCTGTGACTCGAGGCTCGAAAGAATCTAATCTTCTGTTAGCCCTGGGATGGAGGACTGAGTATTCACTCATTCAGTGTTTGCAGTGACTTGAAGGAACATAACTATCGCAAATGATCAGAATCAACCATATTTGTGTTTTTGCAAGAAGAAAAGGCCTGAATCTCTTTGCAGGGATTCTCTGACCATTGTGAACAAATGGGTTTATTCAGTCAACAAACAAGGTGCAGGGATGGCCAGTCCCAATGTCCCTGAGATCACTCTCCTCCTGAGCCCACACAGTTTAAAACACTCCACACGATTGTCCCAGAAAAATGAAAATAGCGCCCAGTTGTCCTCCTGCTTTCTAGCCGATTATTTTATTGTGGGAAATCTAAAGTAAAAGCCGATTGTTTTCAGCACTTTTACTCTATTAGAAACATCATTAATGAGTAATTGTTTTTTTAAACGTATTACGAGAAAAACCAAGTAACTTTTTACCTAATGCAGAGTTTGCAATACTCTGCATTCTGATTATTTTATTAAAGACTAAAATGCGGATTAAGTATTAAAATGTAAATTGCACTGAAGCTCCATAAAACTCATTAGAAGATTAATATTGAGCAAAATACCACTTTACTACTCAGGAATGCAAATAAAAAGGCATCAAAATCTGCTATTTATAACTCGAATTTAGGGTCCATTAATTTTGCATGCTTTTTTCCTAAAGAACAAAAAACATGAAGAAAATAACCTTAAAATAAAATAAAATTAAACTTAAAATCATAAGTGCAGCTATTGCAATAATTCAACCAAATAGGTAAGTGCTGTATTAGCTTCCTGTGGCTTCTGTAACAAAGTACCACAACTTGGTTGCTTAAAACAATAGAAATTTATTCTCTCACGGTTCTGGAAGCTAGAAGCTGGAAATCAGCTTCACTGGGCCAAAATCAAGGTGTCAGCAGGGCTACACTCCACCAGAGGATCTAGAGGAGAAACCGTTCCTTGTTTCTTCTGGTGGCCGATGGCATTCCTTTGCTTGTGGGCACATCACTCCGTGGTCACGACACTTTCTCCTCTTCTGGGTGTGTTAAGTCTCCTTCTTCCTCCCTCTTGGGAGAAATACATGTGATGGATACTTGTGATTGCGTTTAGGGCCCCTCTGGATAACTCAGGTCAATCGCTCCATCTCTGGATCCTTAATTACATTTACAATATCCTTTTGTGCCATATAAAGTAACATTTACAGGTTTCAGTGATTAGGACTTGCATATCCTTTGGGGAGGCCATTATTCTGCCTACTACAAATGGTAAAACTAGTATTAATTAGATCTACACACTAGTGACCTAGCATAATGAAAAAAAACAAGGGAGATGCCTGTAAGAAGACCCCTTTTTTTCCTGATCCCCCATATTTCATGTCAATTATGATTCCTTTATAATAAAAATGGTGACCAGAGCTAATATCTGTTGAGCACCTGCCACATGCCTGCTCCTGTCTGTGTAAGTTGCCGTGCGTTATCCCACAGAATCTTCACAACCACCGTGTGAGCTAGGACCATTGTATTTCCTTATTTTACAGAGGTGGAAACTGAAGAGGTTAAATCCATGTTAAGAGAGGGGCAGAACCGATATCCAAAACTGGGGGCATCCAGCTCCAGCAACCCTGCCTCTGGTTCGCTGCGGGTGCACAGTGGCTCTACGGAAAAGAATGTCTCCCGGGCAGGAGCGGGTGCCGCTGCCACAAGCATGCAGTAGAAGCTGCCAGCGACAAAACCAGGCTATGAACTCCAGCTTCATGAGTTCCATGTTAGCCTAAGATATAAAATGCTGTACTGAGAGAGTAAGAATCTCCTTTTAGGTTGCCAACCATGGCACAGCTATTTAGGAGATCATTTTAAGTTTATATGAAAGTTTAGGCAACTCTTTCCTTTCTGAAGGTGAATAGAGCAGATCTACCACATTAGCTCCCTTTGATTTTTGATTCTAGGAGTTTCTGTGAATAGCTATTGATGAATGCAGGTGCTAACTGAGCCCATGGGGGTTAATGATGCTCATAGCGTATAGGGTTGCAGAAGCTGCAGATTCTTTTACACCGTGTTTTAGCAGTACGGGAGCAGGATGGACCTATTAAATGTCTGCCATTGAGATGCCCAGTGATATAAGCCAGACTCACTGCTGAAATGGATTCAATGGGCTGTGAAATGATTTTTCTGAGCCAAATGGCCCACTCACTGTCCTGGAACACATGATCTCCATGCCTGTACCCACGCTGCTCTTCTCGTCTCGTTCCCAGCTCCTTTCCAGACAGCCATCATCACATACTGAGCACCTAACATGTGAAGGCACTGGGCTGGGTGCTGCCCACCAAAAGGCAATTAAGCAGTATTCCCTCAACGGTGGAACCTAGAGTTAGGTGATGGAAAAAGAGAAGTGGGTGGTTTATTCCAATACTCTTCAACTGGTGAGAGTTATTCATTCATTTATTCATTCATGCAACAAATATTTTTTGGTCCTTGCCTGTGTGCCCGACACTAAGGAAGCAAAAAACTGAAAACAAAAAGGCATCTAACCCAGATGGAGAGAGAAGGTAGCTAATGCTTCTAGGAGGAGTTGCAGACTTCGCCTAATCTGAACGTTGACTAGGAATCATCTAGACCCAGAAAGAGGAGGATTTTCCGGGCAGGGTAGCTCTGTAAGGCTGGGTCTGGGCTCTGGGGAACCCAGTAAGAGTTGTGATAGATAAGCCTGGCTGGGGAGTTGGGGCCAGAACTTGGAGGGGTTTGAAGGCCACGCAAAGAATTCCAGACTTTATCCTAAGGGAGAAAGAAGGTCTTGAAAAGGTTTTAATTTTTAATAAAGAAAAAGTTTATTTTCATCACAGGAAGCATCCAGACTTTGTACAATATATACCAACAGAAGTTTCAGAAGTGCACTATGCATCTTCTATTGCAAGTTCACAGAGCAAGAATCACCATCTTTCAAATATTTTTAAAAATCAATGTGATTATATCAAAGTGAATTTGTTGGTTGCAATGCTGTACGATAGCTATGCAAGATGGGGGAAGTTAGGTCAAGGTTATCATTATTATTTCTTACAACTGTGTGTGAATCTGTAATTATGTCAAAACAAAAGTGTTGTTTTTAAAAATGTATGCACAAAAAAGTAAAGTCAGAGAGATCTACCTTTCAGGGAAAAACATTGGCATTGTATTAAATAATACAACACAATGAGACCTATTGACAGATTCTGAAAACCAAAGAAAGCAACTCGTCTCATGAAGTTTGGGCTGTGACTGGGTCTCAGTGTGGTCTGTAATCTGCATTTCATTGCAAAAGACCTGGGCATGCTCGGTGCACCAGTACAGGAAGGAAAAATGGAATGGCTCAGATGACAGTGAAATTCTTTTCAAGTAAAATTGTGTGATTGAGGATAAGGGAAGCTGCTGGACTGTGGCTCAGAGGTGGGTCTAGACTTGTCCAACTCCCAGATTACTAACAACAAAATTATGTTCTTTCATTGGCTATTATGGGATGTTGTGCCAGCTAATGGCTTCCTAGCCTGTAGAACTGCCCGTGTTGTTTCTAGCAATGCTCCTTGTATACTTATGAACACACAATAAAAACTGCATGGTAGAATAAACACAAATATGAAGCAAGACATGTCCTAATATTCAATTCATAAGACAAAGTATCACAGACAATTTAGAGCTTAAGAGCTTCTTGAAAGGTTTTCAATGATGGGAGGAACATGTTCAAATTTATCATGTAGAAAATCCCTCTGGCAATA
>RJWJ010020694.1:0-28594 GCA_004363605.1 Indri indri | reverse complement strand
TCTTTCTTTATGTAGATCTGAGTTTCTGATCTACGTTATTTCCCTTCTGTCTGAAAAACTTTTAAAAATATTTCTTGCAAGGCAGGTCTGCTAGCACCAAATTCCTTCAATTTCAGTCTGAGAAAGTTTTTGTTTCTCCTTTACTTTTGAAAGATAATTTCAGAAAGTATAGAATTCTAGATTGTTGTTTTTATTTTTTTCTCTCAACACTTTAAATATTTCATACTACTTTCTTCTTGTTTGCATGATTTCTTTGCTTTCTTTCTTTTTTTTTCTTTTTGAGACAGAGTCTTGCTCTGTCACTTTTGTCTGTAGTCCCAGCTAGAGTACAGTGGTGTCACCATAGTTCACTTCAACCTCAAACTTCTGGGCTCAAGTGATTCTCCTGCCTCAGCCTCCTGAATAGCTGGGAATACAGGCACACACCACCATGCCTGGCTAATTTTTCTACTTTTTGTAGAGATAGGGTCTTGCTCTTGCTCAGGCTGGTCTCAAACTCCTGACCTCAAGTGATCCTCCTTCCTTGGCCTCCCAGAGTGCTAGGATTACAGGCCTGAGCCACTGTACCTAGCCTTTGTTTGCATGGTTTCTAAGAAGTCAGATATAATTCATATTGTTGTTCCTCTACAGGTAAGGTGTTTTTTTTCCCCTCTGGCCTCTTTCAAGATTTTTAAAAATTTTTGATTTTATTAAGTTCGTATAGGCCTAGGTATAGTTTTTGAGCTTTTATCCTGTTTAGTGTTCCCTGAGCTTCCTGGATGTGTGGTTTGATGTCTGACATTAACTGGGGAAAATTCTCTGTCATTATATCTTCCAATATTGTTTCTTCCTCTCTTTCTGGTATTGCCATGATGTATATGTTGTACCTTTTAACATTGTCCCACAGTCCTTGGATATTATGTCTTTTTTTTTTATCAGTCTTTTTCTCCTTGTTTTTCAATTTTGTAAGTGTTTATTGTCATATTCTCAAGCTCAGAGATTCTTTCCTAAATTGTGCCAGTGTACTAAGGAGTCCATCAAGGGCATTCTGCATTTCTGCCACATTGTTTTGATATCTAGCATATCTTTTTTATTCCTTCTTAGAATTTCCATCTCTTTACTTACCTTATCCATCTATTCTTGCATATTTCTATATTTGTATTAAATCCTTTAACATATTAACCAAGTTTTTAAAAAAATTCCTGGTCTGATAATTCTAATACTCCTTCCATATCTAACTGTGGTTCTGATATTTGTTTAGTTTCTTTAAGCTGTGTGTTTTGTTTTTTTTTTTTTTTTTTTTTTTTTTTTTTTTTTTTTTTTTTTTTGTCTTTTAGTATGCCTCGTAAATTTTTGTTGAAAGGCAGATACAATATATTGGTTAAAAGGAACTGCAGTAATAGGTCTTTCATGATACAGTGGCAAGGTGTGGAGGGGAGGAGAAGCATTCCTATGATTAGGTCTCAGTCTTATGGTGTGCCTGTGGCCTTGGACTGTGAAACTTACCAGTGCTTCTCACTTTTTCCTTTCCCTCTTTAGGTGGAACAGGATGACCAGAGGAAGATGAAATTGTGTATTTCCCTTACCCTGGGTAGGTTAGACTCTGAAAGAGGAGCGGCTAACATGTTGGTATAATTGAGCAGACCTTGACATCCACCAAAACAAGGTTTTTCTTTTCTGAAGGGTGCTCTTATTTAGCCTCATAAATGGGACATGGGTCTCTCTCTCTCTCTGTCTCTCTCTCTCTTTCTCTCCTCCCTGCTCCTTCTCTTTTTCCCTCCCTTCCTCATTTTTGCCCATTTCAGGAACTGGTATGAAAAGAATTGGGCTCTTCTCTACTTCCTCTTTCCATCTGGTAAGTTCAATCAGGTCAGAAGGTCATGACTCTCTTTTACCTTCCATTCTGAGCATGACTCACTTTAGTAGTCAAACCAGGTGAGTAAGTCAGAATAACACTACTAACAGGTTGATCACAAAGACTGGATTGGGGCAGATAGTTGAAGGTCTTTGATTTGATCTCATATACCAGCAACATTATTCTATTTAGCTTTGTTGCAAAGCTGGGCATTGAAGGGCATTGAACGGTTTTTAATAAGCTGAGATTTTGATCCTTATTGGCCTTATATATATACCGTATCAGCCAGAATCTTGAGGGAAGGTGGTTGGCACCTTGAATCTAGCATTGACTTTTTAATAGTAATAGCCTTTGTTGATTTCTCTGTTCAGAAATTCTCTCCCATGGCCTTACTCTGAACCGACTCCATCAAAGCAATCTTAAATTTTAGCATACTAAACATAGCATATTAACCATTCAATGAGAAGACCTAATCTTTCAGATCATTCTCTTTCTCTTTCTCCCTTTCTCTCTCTCTTCACCTGTTTCAGCATCATTGAGATATTCAGTGCTTTTGTACCAATTTTACCATTTCCTATCTCTCAGCATCAAATAGTTTCACTTCCCATCTTCTTCAGCTTAAGCCCTGATTTCCTTTCTTTCAAACATCGTCAATATCAACTCTTCCATATTTTATGTATTCCTTATTGGATTAATGTAATCATCCACCTTTATGATCCTGTATCCACTCTCCTGAGGGCTGTAAGCATCAATTAGTACCTTGTGTCAATCTGTATTTCTAAATTTTGCTTTAGTAACTTTTTATTTTAACTAGTCAGGTTAGATTTTTTTTTTTTTAATACTATGCTTACAGTATACATTTCAATTCTAAACCTTTGGAAGGCACAGTCTGAGTTTTCAAATTCTCAGTAGAGACTTGTAAAATTTTTTTTTCAACTAGAGCATAGACATAAACAAACTTCTTTGTTTTTCTTGAGTGGGTGGAGAGAATCTCCCCTTCCCCGAGATCTTCTTTTACTGATGATGCAGTCCCTTTGGGGGGGCTTAGTAATTGAGATGCACAACTTCTAATTTTATGCATTTCGTAATCCTGATGCTTCATGATCTTTCCCTGAAGGGGCAATATAATCTGAATTCTTAGTCATAGCTGACTTTGATAGTCTCATCTTCCCACTTAAGAGCTATTGCAGAATCAGACTTGGCATTATTGCTAGAGCTTTATTTCCCCCTTTCTTTCCGTTTCTGGGATTCTCCCCTTTTCTCCTGGGAGATAAGTTTTAAAATGTTTCTCATATTTTATCTAGCACAAATTTGTTTTGTATTTAGTTCACCTTGTTTACAGCTTTCAATTTATTTTTATTACAATCTTGTGTGGTAGGAATTTGTTCATCTTGTCCTTGAAGTAAGGAAAAGTCACATTCCCAGCACCATGTAGCTATGAAGTGGCAAAGCTAGGATTTGTACTCAGAAAGCCATGCACTTACACATATACCTTGGCATGAGATCTTAGTTTTTTAATTTCACCTTTAGATTTCACTAAATTATTATCCTCTTCATTAAAAATAAAAAGTGCTAAAATATAGAAGAAATATCTGCTTATTATTGCAATTCAGCTTTCTAAAGTCTTGAATAACCTTGAGATGATTTTTAGGGAATCATACTTAAGACATTAAAATTCTGGGTGAATATTTATTTTATATAATTTATCTATGGAGGCATGAGCTGGCCTCAAAGTACATATTAGTAGATATTTTTTCCAGGTTTTAAAATTAAATATTTTAAGACTGGGAAGTATAAACTATTTCCTTCAATTTCTTTGTAACTCAGATAGTAAGTCTTAAATAATTACACTAAAGAGAATGAACTTGGAGAGAAGGGACACAATTAGAGAAAATGCCAAAATGCCATCCTGTACATAGGAAAACATCTTGCATTTGAGGAAATCTTTCCCCACTGTGAGACTGGCCTTTGCATCTGCCAGGCACCTCAGCAGTGTCACTGGCCTGGGACCAACTTGTGTGGCTGTGGCTCTCTGTATCCTGTCCTTTCAAAACTAAGAGAGAGGAAGGTACAACAGAGGAAGAGGTTAAAATCATAAGTATACACCAGCAAATGTAATGGTTAATGATATTGGACCCCACTTTTCCTGGTATTGACCCCAAACATTTATGAACAGATTTTTTCCTGGCTAACTAGTACTGGTACTTTCAAATTCAGTGGGCATTTAGCAAGTTAACTAGCCTGTATTGCTTGTGGCTGTTACTATAGTTAGCCTAGATGCTTCCATGTGAGAAATCAAAAATAAAATGACTTAAATATGGAAAGAACTGGAACCTTCTTTGAGCGGGATGCCCACCACTTATACAGTACTGCGTATATGTACTTTTTAATATGTAGAGTGCTAAAGAAATTGAAAATATGGATGGCAAGAATAATCTAGGAACAAAAATTAGCAAAATTGATCAGAGAAATGGGGAACATAAATAAGCCAGTAGCCACAGATAAAATGAATAAAATAGATGAAAAAAATGAATCCCACAAACTGCCTAGCTTGCTGGAGTGTAGTGTTTGTCAGAAAAAAAGAATGGAAAAGTAAGTTGAATTTAAAACCTATTTTTTTAAAAAAATTTTCAAACCTACAAAGAAAAGTTAAAAGAACAGTACAATGAATACCAATATATCCCAGTCCTAGATTTATAAACTGTTAAAAACTTGCCAAGTTCACCTTACCTCTCTTTATAAACAGACATACATTTGTTTTCTGTCAAATCATTTGAAAGTGGGTTTAAGCCAACACGATACCTCACTTCTAAAAACCTTAGTGTGCATCTGCCCAAACCAGGGACATCTTTGGGCAAACACAGTACCATCCTCACACCAAAGAAATCACCATTACTTTTGTAATACCATACAGTATGCAGTCTGTACTAAATACTAAATTTGAACACTTTTCCAAAATGTTTCATTATAGCTGGTTTCTTCTCCTTTTAAAAGAGAATCCAATCAAGGTTCACACTTGTAATTAATTGCTAAGTTTCTGTAGAGTCTTTAGGACACACCCCCTCCCCCACCAGCCTCACTCTGTCCTTCATGACTTTGAATCCTTTAAAAAGTCTGGGTCACATTCTACTAAGTGAAGTATCCCAAGAATGGGAAAATAAGCACCACATGTACTCACCATCAAACTGGTTTTAACTCATCAACACCAAAGTGCACATATAGTAATAACATCTGGCAGATGGGAGGGGGGAGGAGGGGTTGGGTATTTGCATACGTAAAGAGTGCGCAGTGCACACCGTCTGGGGGATGGACACGCTTGAAGCTCTGACTGGAGCGGGGAGGAGGGGCAAGGGCAATATACATAACCTAAACATTTGTACCCCCATAATATGGTGAAATAAAAAAGGAAAAAAAAAGGTCTGGGTCAGTTGTCCTGTAGGATGTTTCACATACTGGATTCTTCTGTTTATTCAGGATTTAGTACAAACGAGTCCAGCAAGAAAACTTTTAGGCTCATTTGTTTCTGTTTGTACTCAAGGTTTTTATTCTTTTTGGCATAATTTTGTATTTTGAATATGTAAAACATTTGTATACTTCAAAAATCAGAACAATAGAATGTGATATATTTAGAGAAATCTCACTCCCATGCTTGCTCCATCCATTCTTCCATCGTGATACTTCCACTTACCCTTTACTGGGAGAATCAGGAAAATATCCTTATTCTTCCCTATCAGATTTTTCAGCAGTTATTCAAGGACCCTTTTTTTTATCACCTACTGTCTTCTCAGACAGTAGAAAGGGCTGCTCAGGAAACTTCATTAATATCTGGGTGTCTTATATATTGAATGTATTGATTAGATTTGTGAATTTCCATATATACATTCTGAACGGTAGTAAAACTAAGAATTTAGAAATTCCTCAAATGATGTCCTGGGTGTATTAAACTGCCCTCTAGTCATAGGAACAGAACACTGATCTTTAGTTCTGCTCAGTTAACAAGAGCTAGTTGGAATTTGCACTTCCCTTGTAAGTGTACTTTAGGGTCAGGGTGGAAAATCTAAACTTAGGTAATAGAAGATAACATGGGGAGAAGGCATTTACCACCTTTATTATTGGGCATAAGAGCATTCCCTACCGTTATCCTTCTCCTTAACTTTAATTTATTCCTGATTAATTTTGAGTTAAATGATAAAAAGATACATAATACACAAAGGGGCATGAGAGAAATAAAATTTATAAGCATTCTAAAAGGAAGAGACGGGAGTAGTCATAGTCTACAATGGCATTCAAGAATCAAATATAATGTTTTATCCAGATTACAGTGCATTATTATTTAATTGAAGTACAAACTGGCCAAATACAGGCAGCAGAGGTATTTATTCTGACTTATATTGTGACTTTTTAAAAAATTAATTGATGCCAGGGTTTAAAAATCATGAGATTTTTCCACAAAGATCCGGAATTTTACTTCTCTTAGAAAATAAAAAAATCTGTGTGATCTGGGCTCTATGCCACTCTCAAAATGATAAGCTGTTGCTAAGTAGCACTGCTTCATTTGGTTGAGTAAATCATGTTGGTCCAGTTTGTAGCAGTCTACCTCTGGACAATCTTGCTCATTCGAATTAACTTTCTGGCCTGAGTAGGCATGTGAGTTTGGAATTCCTGATAAAATTAATGATAGCATCCTTTATTAAAATTTTCATGAGCATAATAAAGAAACTTAGTTCACATCAACACAGATACTTGATGACTCTCTGAAAAGATAAAGCATTTTCCTCTAGTGAGATCTAGAACTTACAGGAGGTCTTTCTAGGAGGGACATGATGAAAGCATGGGGCTTACAGGTAGAGTTGGTCTACCTTCTAATTTATGGATTTCTGGTTGCTCGTTTCTAAAATAATATTAGTTAATTCCTATTGAAGATCAGACTTGGTAATTGGATGGCAAGGGAAGTAGTAAGGGAAGATGGAAAGGAATTAAAGACCAACAAATACATTTATTATTTCAATTTGTAGACTTAGACTAGATTGCTAAAGTTTTGGTTCAGATTGGCTTGCTACCTGAGCACAATTTCATGTGACAAATTTAGAATTATATAAGCTAGCCTGCCTTACTCTTTCATAATATTTAGTTGGCTTAAGTAATTAACTCTCTCACAATAATTAAGTAGCTAAATTGGAGCATGAATATAAGTGATTATCCTGGTCGTCTATTCTTGAGGTGTAACAATGCCAACTAAATATTACATTTGTTATTGTGTTGCATGCCAAATTGATGTTTTACTGGTGAACTGACACCACAGGGAATACATCAGAATGTATGTCTAATAACAATCTTGTCCAAATTTCTTTAATATATCACGTATAAATACTGAAAAATCACATGCGCCAATTATCAAAATGACATGAATGCTTTCTCTGAATGAACTGCAATGTAGTGGCAGATTTTTATTCACTTAAACAATGAGATTAATTGGAGTTTCATAAACGGTTGGTGTATAATGAGAGAGTAAGGGAACACTGACAGTTTATAGAGATCAAAAGAAAGCTGTCTCTGAAAAAAACAGGTAATTCTTGCAATAGATTTGAATCCTAGGAAGCAAGCTTTCTCTGTTGGACATTTGTGGCCTTTAAGGCCATTTTGTTTAATCTCTTTCCTACACTTGTAAACCCAACCAAAAAAAAAAAAAAATCCCTGTGTGATGAAATTTACTTTTTATTATTTGCTTTTGAGAACCAGGACTCAATTCCCAGGGCTGGCAGTTAATGTTGGTTAATAAGAACTATGTTGAATGGCTTTTGTAGGTTTTCACCTCGTCGTGTGCCACTTAAGTGAGAAAAAAAACAAAGAGTTTTCCAATGACTTTAGACCTTTTTATAAGACATGCTGAATAATGATTAGAGCTCCATGTCTAACTATTGTAGTCAACTAGGCTTCCCACGGGGGAGTGAATTTTTATCATTTTACAAAACCCTAAGAGTTTAACCTAGGACACTCATGATGGTCTGAGTACAAAGTCTGTTCAATTGCTCTTTTCTAACAGCTGAAGCTTGAGTTTGGGAGAATCTCAGGTGCTGGGGATTATTAAATTTGGATATATTTTGTTATGAAGAGTAATAACATGTGTTTAAGGGAAGGACAGATGTATCTGGACTAAAATGGGGGAGAAATTTAGGATGCTGGGGCTTATTTCTTCCCATGGACATTAGAAAATTTAGACTTTCATGTTTACTGTGCAAATATAAATTTGGTGCATAAAGTGATATAATTGCTTTTAGCTCTCTGTTTTTCAAATATTAATGTATAGGCCCCATCAGTTATTATTTCAATTATTTTTATTTTTACCTTAATTTTTAATATAGTGACAGTACTTATCCACTGTTAAAGTAAGTCTGACAGCAAATACACATTTAGAAGGATTTTCTTTGTGGCCTGAATTTCTTCTCTATCCTCTATTCTTTCTCTATCCTTTGGAAGGACTCTCCTGGCTTCTCTTTCTTGGAGAGAGTCTTCTCTTTCTTGGAGAGTTTCTCCTTCTTGGAGAGTTTACAGCACTCATTTATAATATCTACCACATATGCTACCATTTAGATAGAAGTATTGTTTTAAAATTATTTGTCCATAGATTTTATTTTTCCAGACACATTGTGAGCTCCTCAAGGACAACCACGTAGCCTGGTTGCTTTTTTTTTTTTATTGTTCCCACTGGTTCTGACCCAAATCTTGTTTTTATGTGACAAAGGTTGAGCTCTTTCACACTTTCTTTTTCATAAATGTTTAATAAAAAATTAATTTGGACTACAGTACATTTGTTCAAACATGCTTTCAAAAGATTTCTTAAAAACCTCTTTTAACATTAACACCTCAGTGTACTGTAGTTGACACTATCAAAAGGATTAAACTTCCAGAAAAGTTGTACTGCCTTTGGGATATTTATCAAACCATGCAATTTTTTTAATGTGATGAAATGTTTTTTGCTTCAGTGAATGAGCCTTGTCTCTTTATACAGTGCAGGGATAGAAGAAGGTATTTAGAAAAATCAGGAAATATTCTCATTACAAGGTACTTATAAGTAAAGGCCTGAACAGAAGATATACATATGTATGTGATGCATGAGAAAGATTTGCTTCTAAACAATTTGAGGGAGGGAAAAAAATGACCATTAAGTCCCTAAGTGAACACAAAATAAATAATATTGATGATGAGCAAAGGAAAATACAGAATAAAAATAAAAAATTAAAAGTTTGTGAGAAGATAGAGAAAAAGGATCAAAATGAGAGAATTCAACAAAGGGAAGAATAGGAGCCTAAATAGGAAAAAAAAAAAAAAAAGGAATATAATCAAAATGCAGAGAGAAAAAGCATAGGAAGAGAGGATGTTCTTTGCAGGAGGGAGTCCGTGGACCTGAGAAGTGACAGTCTGCTGTCGGATGGCCCCCACTTCTTTCTGGAAGCCCTTCTCAGTGCCGTGTTAGTTGGTGTTTTATTTTGTGGAACAAAGCAGAGCAGTCAGCATCTTCAAAAAAGCCCTGATAAAATTTCGTATTCTCTCATTATCTCCTCAAATTCTTTTAGGAATTTCTACTCTCATTTCTCTCGTTTTTGCAATGCGATATGATTTACTCACTTCCAAATTAATTCTGTGCATTAGACTTGTAACATTATCAAGCTAAAATTAGAGAATTCACAAACTTTGATGGCAATGATATCTGAAATAATAAAAGTAAACACATTTATAGAATTTAGAGTGTCTTAAGCACTTTACGTATATATTAATGCATCTCATTCTTTCAAAAAACTCTATATGTATTTTCATCATCTCCATTTTACAGGTGAAACAAACACACAAACACTAACACAAGCTAAGCAATGGGGGAGAATTGGAAGCCAGGCAGTCTAGCCCTTAAGCCTCCAGATGCTTAACCTTTGTGCTCTACTTTCTATTGTTTTGGAAAGGGAAAGTGAAGAGTCGATCATTTGATAGCACCTGACAAAGTCTTATTTTATCATAAGAAATGCAGCCAGTGCTAAAGCTACACATTTACCTTCAGTGTTTCTCATAATATTTCTAGAGTGAGTCTATTGGCTCCTCTGATTTACACAATACTTTGTTTCTCTTCCTATTTTGCCCTTTCCCTGTAGTTTTATCTCAACCCCTATGTTAGTTTCCTAGAGCAGTCGTAACCTATTATCACCAACTAGCTGTCTTACTGCAACAGAAATTTATTTTTTCACAGTTTTTTGGAAGCCAGAATTTCATAATCAGTGTCAGTCACGAATGGTTCTTTCTAAAGGATCTGAGGGAGAGTCTGCTCCATGCCTCTTTCGTAACTTCTGGTGGCAGTCAGCAGTCCTTGATGTTTCTTGATTTATAGCCGCATAATTCCAATCTCTGCCTGCCTCTGTCTTTCCATGGACTTCTTTCTGTGTCTCTGTCTCTTAAGTCTTCCTCTTTTGGCTAAAGACACTAGTCATTGGGTTAAGGGCCCACACTAAGCCCAGGATGATCTCATCTAGAGATCCTTAATTACATCTCCAAAGACCATTATTGACAAATAAGGTCACATTCATAGGTACCAGGAGTTACAAATTATACATATATTTTTGGACACCACCATTCAACCAAGTATGTCCTCTCCACATTTCTTTTATCATTGAATTCTACATTTAGTCCTTTACTACTAAGTGGATTGACTGTACTTCTATTAAAAATCGAATGTGCTAATAAATCCACAGATGTTCCTTTATTATGCAGATTTCTGAGTCTGACTCTACTCACACATATACCATGTCGCCACAGTAATTTGGAGTCTCTCAAAATTGTCTTGCTGGCTTCTGGAGGAGTTTGTCTCCATGAACATGTTCCCTATCACTGATGCCTGGGTCAGAATACATAATACAGTAGGTACTGCACAGCTGTAGTACTCTTTGTTGGTATCAGTGATATTTTATTATAATAGGAAAAAAATTTTGGTTTATCCTGAAATTTCTCATCAGTGGGGTTTGACCTTACCTCTATTCAACTTCTCAAGATAAGAATTCTATGGATAATTATACTGTGATATTTACATTTTATCTGAAAATATTTATAAAACATAACTTTCATAAATTCATTGTTTTCTGCTACAATATCATCATGATAAACACAATATTGGTGCTTCAATGTTTGGAATTAATGCTTCCACTTGGACTAGAAACTTTAAATCATTAATTACTTCCCTAGGGTTTTGCTTCCTGCTCTAATGCCTTCAATTCACTCATTACAATTTCAGCACAAAAATCGTTTTTCTTAAACCAGATTTTGTTTGTATTTTTTGAGTCAATTTATGATGTGTAGGATATTTAAAATTTTATTTATATACTGAATGTAACCTCAAAATAACATGGTAACTCAAATAAATATAATTTTTTTATTTAGAAGAGCATAGCAACATAGATTATTTCATTGTAATGTTCACTTTATTTTATGTATCGCTATGATTCTGATTTTACAGATATTAAACTCTAAAAAATGTGCATTATAGAATTAATTAATCCTTAATCCCTAAACCTATGTATTAAAAATCCTTAAACCTATACATTAAAAAATAACCTATTTGTTATTTTTAATGCACTGCTTGCCCATGTTGCCTTTTTTGTTTTGTTTTGTTTTGTTTTGTTTAATTGGTTATTTTTTTCTATGTGGTTCCTTTTTATAGGCACGAGGATTCTGAGAAGCACTGCCCTCCCCACATGTCATGCTCTGGGGAAAGACGATTTGAGTGATCCTGGGTCAAGTATCTGGTCATCCATTTCATCCAGTTGAGATAAAGCTGGTAATACCCTTGGGGCTTGTCTCAGGTAATTTAACCATGTTTTTCAGTGACTTGTGAATGGATAGGCTAACAACTAGTTTTCAATTTTCAAGAACAAGTTTCCAATCTCATTTGAGGGTATTGGAGGAAAATTTCCTTCAGAAAATAAAGCATGACAGTAAGACTTTAGTATGCAGGAAGTAAATTTGGCTCCTTTGGGGATCAGCATGCCTCTATTCAATCCTTTCCTTAATCCCTTATGAACCAGATCTAGCAGGGGGTTGGACCAGGAAATTGAGTGTAGGGTTATAGGTGATAAGATGAGGAGAGGCACTCCCCTCAGGAGTTAAGACTCAGGAAATTTGGTCTGCACTTTTGCCAGTACAGGGCATTTCACCAGAATGGAGAGTATGTGCTCTCTTGTACAGAAATCCATGCCAGCAGTAAGTGATGTGGAAGGACTTAGTGAAATTTTGCCAATAACTCTAGGCTTACTGCTTAATGAACAGAACATTCTCCTGGGAATTTAAGACGTTCCATGAAATGAGGGATATGAATGATGTACATTTTTTTTTCTGTTAGGCTTTAAA
The DNA here is from genome assembly GCA_004363605.1 of Indri indri. NCBI lineage: Eukaryota > Metazoa > Chordata > Mammalia > Primates > Indriidae > Indri > Indri indri. The sequence continues at coordinate 16,377 of RJWJ010020694.1, read as the reverse complement.
AAATCCTGTTCTGAGTGCAAATGTAGGAAATGACTTCAGTCTTTCCTAACAGATATCAATTACATTTTGGACATATTTAGACAGAATAGGAATGTGAATGTCTGAAACCTACCCAGTCCATTGATTTACTAGAAAGCCTAGAAGACTGAATAAACACAATTTCGATTTCTCTCTCTCTCTTTCTCTCTTCGTCCTCCTTCTCCTCCTCCTCCTCCTCTTCTTCTTCTTCTTCATCTTCATCTTCCTTTTTCATCTTCTTTTCTTCTTGTCATATACAACAGGATATATTAATAAATGAAATAGTGCATATAAAATGACTGGTATAATGATAGTCAATAGTAGATCCTTAATAAATCTTGGTTATTAGTTCCACTGGAGAGAATGATGAAATTTAAAGCTAGCAGGAAAACAAGAGTAGGACAAACTAGAAATGAATTGGAATGAGTGGTGATTCAGGTTACCCTCAAATTGGCATCAGTGCCTTCATTAAATCAGAGTTTCTGTGACCTCGGTTTTGATGTGGGGTATTGGAAAAAAAGAGCACTGAATTAAAAGCCAGAAGACATATTATAGTTCCAGTTCTTTCACTCACTAGAAATTTGACTTCAGGAAACTTACTTAATTTATACAAACTCCTGTTTCCTCATCTGAAAAATGAAGACTGATGATATCTGCCCTAACGCCACTTTGTGAAGATCCAATGAAATAAAATGCTGTAGAAATGTGAGATGCCACTTTTTGTTGAAAGAATGCAGTGATTTTACATTTTATAAAGTAGGATATGCCATGTCTATGTCTTAAATGACTGACAGCCTCAGACCGGGAAGGGTTCTGGTCCTTTTTTTATGGGAGAGTCTCATCCTGTGTATATGGCCTGTAGAAGAGTAGACATGAAACAGTGGCAGTAAAGCATAGCCGGATATAGCCAGAGAAGATTGCTTGATTGAATTATATTAGAACTACCAGAGAATATGAGCTTTACACAGGTGAGAATATTTCAGAAGTTAGAATTCATCTGGAAGATGCTCTCTTCTGCTAACTATAGCTCTTTATCCCTGGGGACTCACAGCAAGAAGGAAAGATGACAACTCAGTGTGACTGGAGAGATGTCATTTTTGGAAGTAAGGGTGCCACAGTAGATATTTTTCAGCACATTTGAAAGCCATAAGAATTTAAAAAATATATCCATTAAGCTTACATTTTGGTAGGTAGGAACAGGTAATAAACATACGTAAGTTAAATAGTTGTATGTTATAAAGTTGTAAGTGGTTTAAGTTAAAAATCACCACTACTATAATAACACAGCAATGAAACATAGAGCAAGTAAGGGGGCAGGAAGCACAAGGAATGGGGGTATAGAACAGCAATAGTAAATAGGAGATCAGGAAAATTCTTATTGGCAAGTTGAAACTTGAACAAAATTTGAAGGAGTTAAAAGAGAAAAATGTGTATCTTTGTGGTAGAAGAACATTCCAGGGACAGAGAGCAACTAAGTCCAGTGGCTTAAGGTGGCAACATACCTGATGTGTTCAAGGAATAGCACGGCAATCAGAGAGGTAACTGCGTGGGGGGAAGTTGCCATTCTGTTTGTTCGATGCTCTTTTTGCTGTCATCATATTTAAATCTTACCTCTAATTTGTCCAATACATCCTGTTACAAATCAACATATATCCTTATATTTTACATGTAAACTATATTATTTTTAAATATATTATTTAGGTATATTTAATACATAAGGATATATAAATATATATACACAACACATATGTATGTATATCACACGTATGTACATGTACATATAGTATATACGTATATATACTGTTTTGATTGTATTATATATAGCCCTTATTCCATAATTTTGGATCAATCTTTTCCAATTGATCATTTTAAAAGATATAAATATGTTGTTGAGTATAACCCTATATGTATTGTTATCTGGGCTAGATAGTTCCCAAATGACAATTTGAATTAAGTATGTTGCACAGAGTAAATTGACAAGATAATTTTCCTTACATATTGTTTTCTTAATAAGGTTTATATTTGGGGAGTATGCCAGATAGTATACTTACAATGAGGCATTTTGAAATAAATATAAAATAATAATAAAATACTACTCTTGTATAAGTAGGATTCATTTCTTGCTATCTACAAGACTTATTCTATGTTAATTTCAACCAGAGTTTAAATTTTAGCTCCTGGAAAAAATATATACACAGATTTGTGAATATACACAGTTATCAATCTACCTTTCTAGCTATATAGTTATATACAAATACAGATGAATGTGTTTGTAAATGTAGTAAACAAATGTTAGTTCCTTTATCCTTATGTTACCCTATGTTCAGCTTATTTGTTCTGATATTTTCTTATAATTATGACCCTAATATAATTTTAATTTCCTAGTTCTTGTCTAGATATGATCCTTGTTCTCTCAGGACTCTTCTCTTCCCCAAATATTGGATTGCCTTTTAACCAAAACACTGAATATTAGAATGAGAAAATCCTTTTTCCTCACCTGATATCTTTCTAAACACATTTTAAGAAACTTATTTACTTTATTACCGAAGTGAAATTTATGCTCAGCGAACTAACAGTGTTTAGGGTATTCTTTCCTCCCTCATTGTAGAATGGTAAATTTCTGGTGTTTTCAGGTACAGTGATGTTGTGAATTCTTAACAGCACACACTTGACTACCTTATTCTGCAAAGGAAAATATTTAATAACAATTTCAAAAAACTCTAAAATTTTATTTATACGAAAACAGAATTTTTATCTGAATATAAAGGAAATAAAACTTTCTGAAAGGTAAGATGAAAGAAAAATCCTGGCTTAAGACCCTAAGAGAACAATATTGTCATCCATGAATGTTCCCACCTCAGTTTGCTTCCGTAAGAAAGCTTTTAATGCTCACTTTCTATATATACTTGAAATAACATAGAGGTTAAAAAAGAACTCTGAACTGTGAATGTTTATGCCTAATCACTGATTTACAAATTTAAAACAAATAAAGTTTTATGATATTTTGTCTCAGATTATCTAGAGATTTTAATTAATGAGTTATGAGTTCCCATGGGGGTAAGAACCGCTTTCTCAATTTCTGGTCTTGCCTCAGAATCAAACTAAAGTTTTTGAATATCCTACCCTATATACCTTGGTTATGTTTATTTTAAGCTCAAATTATTTGACTAACAAAAATCCTTGATTGTTCCTAATTTCTAGTGTGAAATTGAGGAAGATATTTTCAATTCATCCTCCAGAAAAAAACATGTTTAACGTATAGCTGTAGTCCGTATGCCTATCTATTAAAATGGAAATTTGCCGTTAGGCGTGAGACAGTCTTCATTCTTTCTTTGTATCGTCAAAAAATTCCTAAATCCACCCTGGGAACATGGGTGTTAAAGTTGTTTGGTCATCCTGGAATCATGACAAACAAAGCAAGTGGTGTAGAAGTCCCTTTCAACTTCCATCTGTGTTAAAGTGAAAACAAATAATGTCAACTATTGTTTTAAATTCTGTACAGATAGAAAAATATGCCTCTTTGATAGAACCTTTAAAAATAAACAACCAATTCTCACAAGTCTTATGGTGAATTCAATGGCGTCCTAATGAGGTGGGCGGGGTTAGGGCATAGGAGCATTCTTTTTAAAATTATGCTCTCTAGGGAAGTTAAATTTATTCCTGACATTAAGTACTAAATCATAAGAGAGCCAGTGCCTTCGCCTCTTCAAAATATGGTGCAATTTTTGTAACTGTACTGCCTCATCTCTGTTTGAACTCTAAGATTTTATACTATGCAATCTGACAGCTAGTTATAAAATGGAAAATGGTATTGCTTTAAGTCAAATTTGTCGAGGGCAGTATTGTGAAATTTGCATGATCTGTCTTTCAGGTGTAATGCTATATCAGGCAACAAATATTTTTCTTTCTATTTCCATGTTTATGTTTAGTGATGTCACCTGTAGGCATCTGTCTGATAGAATTCTAAAATTATTTATTATCCTGTTTTCTAGCTCTGTCCAGATGTTTAGCTACAGGGTACTGTTACTGCCAAGATTAGTACAGCTGGTTAGAAGACCCTGCTAAATATGTACGGCATCTGTGGTTTGTGTTGGGAGGCTGAATTTCAATTAATTAAATGTGCAGCTAACTTAAAAGATCTTGCTTTTCTAACTATGGGGCAGAACTAATTTTAAAAGCCAAGAATAAATAGTAAAACAGAAAAATTTTTTAAAAAAAATTTCCCAGTGATACAAATAGAGTGAATATAAATATTTAAATTTAAAAACAACACTGTCATTCTATCTAAAAAGTAGGAGTCTATTTTCAATATTGCTAGAAGAAGGAAACATGTCTAAGATTATCTGAAAATTAAACTCACTGCTTTCATTGAGAATTTAGTTTGGGAGACCATAATTTCTTCTTATTTTCTTCCTACTTTGGGGTTTACTTTTATTTAAAGAGAAAAAAAGTTGAGTCAAAAATAATCATTCCAACATTATACTGAGCCAAAATTAATCAGACAGCAACTATAGCTTATACCACTTAGATTACAGTTGTGATGTTTAGATGAATTTCCTAGCTTAATATTCTGTTAGGAGGTCTTTTGTCATTATTGATACATTTGGAAAATAGATTTTATGAAAAACATTCTAACAGTAAATACTTACAAAACTTTCCCCTGAACATCTGTAACAAATCGAATAAGCTTGTAAATATAATAAATAAGCTAACTTGAAAAGTACTAGGGAATAAACAAAACTTGATTCTGGTTTCTTTGGCTAGCTACAAATAATTTTATTTGTAATGGTTTGTGCAATCTCTGTAGTATACATGCCAGATACCTGCTTGATACAAGGGACCACCAGACTGATTAGTTTAAAAAAAAAAAAAAAAAAGAGGAACGAAAGCCAGAGCCCAGATTCCACACATACATAACATGAGTCTGGAATTGTACAGATTTTGAGTGTCTGAATGTGTGAATATTCACTGTATCTTTATTTTTCTTTAGACTGTGCCGTGGACTGAATTGTATCTTTCCAAAATTCATCTGTTAAAGCCTCAACTCCCATATAACTATATTGGAGATAGGTCCTTTAAGGAGGTGATTAAGATTAAATGAAGTCTTAAAGGGTGGAGCCCTGATCCAATAGAACTAACGTCCTTATAAAGAGGAAGATATACCAGAGATACCTCTCTCTCCACCTCACCCCCCACCATATGAGGACACGAAAGAAGGTGGCTGTCTGCAACCCAGCGAGAGAACCCTCATCAGAACCCAACCATCCTGGCACCCTGATTTCAGACATCCAGCCTCCAGAACTGTGCAAAAATAAATTTCTGTGGTTTAAGCCACCAGTCTATGGTATTTTGTTATGGCAGCCGGAGCAGACCACCTCATCCAATGATACCTGTTTTAAAAGAGGTAACTCTTCATTATTAACCAGGCTATAAATTTTCACAATAATTTGAATACTTCTAAGGCATTTGCACAGTTGATTTCAGCTTGCTCTGAAGTTATCAGTGTAGATATTTCAAAATTGCCATTAACAAGATGAGCAAATTAATTGTCATAAGCTGTATTTTTCAAGAAAGTGAACTTTGCACCTTGGTTTCTCTCAGGCACCCTGCGGGATGGCACATTCCATGAGGGCGGGAAGCAACCCCCGCAGGGGAATTTAAAGTTCTTCACCTGTATAAAGGACCTCTGGGACCTTTCCAGTTTCCCTTGAAATGGTAGCAATATCTAGCTTTTAAAAACCAGAGAAATTAAACGTTGTAGCATGTTGCTATTTGAATGACCTACTCTGTGGAATTACAGCAGCAGACCAATCCTTTAGGAGCAATGGCTCTATCAATCTTTGGATTTTTCTAATGTGGAAGCTACTCAATTGCATCTCAGAAATCAGGGAGGTAATTACTCATGCAGACAGCACAAAATGAAAGAAAAAAATGCAAGTTCTGCTGAGTATCCCTTTTAGAACAAGCTGTGGAACAAGGAAAACAGCCTCTATAATCAGTCAAATTCTTCCACTAATTTTTCAGGTGTTGAAGGCTGTAGTGAGAATACATGCTATGAAAGTTAACAAAGCAAAGTGGCTTTGAGAGTGGATTTTAGAAGACAGAGATAAGGAAGAGGTATTTCTTATTCTACTGGGAGTGAATTCTACTGGGAGTGAAGTTCAGTTCAACTTTATTGCTGTAAGTAAATGTTTTAGGACTTAAGTCTGAGGGTACCTTATGGATCTTTTACCACAAGTCTCAGCATTCTATAAATTATAAATATTTTTAAAAATATTAGTCTGTGAGGTGAATTAAATATTCAGATTTTTGACAAGGTTATTTGGGATTTTCAAAAATCTCAGGAGATTTTATTAGCAAAATGAATAAACTATAGGGAAGAATTCGAGAAATACTGCTTTGGTACATTCTAGATTACTTCACACTTTTGTGTTCCAAAAATCTAAAGCATTTAAACCTCCAGCTGAAAGCTACTCTTTGCCATAAAATATTTGCCTCTGACCATTTAAGTGACTGAGGAGGCTTCTTTTCACTAAAGTGAAGGGAGATAGAGCTATTGCTACGAAGTGTGTAATCATTGGGTTTGACATTGCTTGTTTTCATTTTTGATACTGTGCACACAAAGACTTAGTTATACGTGATCTCTTCCTTCTATCCAACCTACCCAGTTTCCCAGTCACACCTAAATATTTCTCACTTATGGTATTTAATTTGAATATTTAATTTAAATTAGCATATTTCTTTCTTCTTAGAGGGGAAAAAAAAGGGGGTGGGAATAAGGTCAACAAAGCTGTTCCACATGTGAACATGGTCACATGGACTCCAAATGTGCTAACTTCTGTTGAAGCTCTTTTTATAGATAAGCTGTCTTTCAGATTGCCAGCCAGATGAGAACAATTTTGTACCATGAAAATGCTAAAAAAATGATATAATTTTCTTGGGCTTTTGGGTGATGCTACATCCACAGGGCAAGATGAGAAATACTGTTAAAGAATATTGATATTTCTAATCTATATAAATGAGCTAGCTACACCCTTGATTTTTGCAGTACATTTTTTTTTTTTTCTGAGCTCTGCACTTGTGACTTTTGCAGCTGTTAAGAAAGCTATTGGTGACAATAGGCCAAGAAACCGGTGGGGTGGAGGTTAGTGTTCATCATTAGACCTGGGCTTTTGTGTGGCCTTGAGGACTCACAAATGGCTGAGGTTTCATTTTGAGCAGGTTCCAGGTAATGCAAAAATGAGCTGCTTTTCTTCAGAAATTCAATTTAAAGTTCATAAAACTGTAATAGCACATACAGGTTGCAGTCCATGTCTTCTCTCACTCTTTCTGCTTACATTTATTTTGTACCAAATTACCACTCTCTAGATTCCATAGTTTTTGAATAATTAAGGGAGTTCAGTCTTGATGTCTAACATTTAAATGAATGAATCAGAATTCAAAGAATGTTGAAAAACAGGAATCAAATTAATACTCTTTGAAAGTTTATGTAAACAAAGAATGCAAAATATAATACTGAGAGACTGAGATTCATTTTTGTCGTTTTTTTTTAAAGTTCTGAATTTCTCTTTTTTTATGTGCTTTGTCATATAAACAGCTTTAGGGGTAAGGCAACTGACATAAAACACACACACACACATACACGCACACAAGGTTTTGGGATATAAAAAGAGGAAGATATTATAGTGTGTATATCAACAAAAATGCCATGGAGGAAATAGAATTTTGAATGGACCTGAAAGTGGAGATTAGGATTTCTATAGGCAGAGAGGACCTCAGTAATGCTTTGGGTACACTAATATGACCACGGTATGTGGGATGGATAAATATTAGTGGGGAAAGACAAGATGCGAGCAGTGGTCCTGGTAGTCAAGGTAGGAAATAAAACAGGTCCAAACTGAAACTAGCGCCTCAGCTGGGGAAGAGGGTTCTTGCCCTCCGGTCAGGAAAGAATTCAAGTGCCATGGCACGAGTGAGAGAAAAAGAGTTCAGACACCAGATATGAGGAAAAACAGAGAGGTTTATTGCAAGCAAGGTACACTTTTACAGAAAAGTAAAGAGCAGTCGATCCAGAGAGGAACAGTGCCACCTCAGGGTTAGGGTCCGTCCTTTTATGCTAATCCCTCATAACATGCTAAACTGAAGGTGGACTATTCATGGATTTTCTGGGAAAGGGATGCAGAGTTCCTAGAACTTGGAACCCTCCCTTTTCTTGACCTTACAGGATAACTTACAGGAGTGGTCATGGCATTTATAAACTGTCCTGGCGCTGGTGGGTGGGATTTTACTATGTTAATGAGGGTAGTTAATTTAGGATAATTGCCCCAATTAAAGGCATTCTCCTTTTATCTTAGATAAAGATGTTACGGCTAAAGTAAAATAACTACAGAGTCCTTATTGGTTACATTTATCTTAGCTAAGCATGTTCAGATGCGTGACTTTCTTACCCTGTTTGCCTTCTACTTCTGACCACTGCCCTAACTGCCTGCGCAGTGTCTCACTCCTGTCTCAGAACCAGTGTGGCGACAAAAAGAATGGGGAGGAGGATGTGTAATGCAAAAGGCATTGGGATTTGGGAACTAGTTATATAATGGAGAGTAAAAAGGGAGACAAATGTGAATCTGACTTTTTGAGTTAAGAAACTGAAAGAATGATGTAGACGCTAAAAAATGTACAAATGTTGAGTTTGTTATTGCAACTATGGAACTGGGTTCAGGAATTAAGAAGTCTGGGAGTTGTTTTCTCAAGTAGGATAACTGAGGCAATGGGAATGATTGTGTTTCCTGAATAGATGAGGGCAGAAAGGGAAGAGAAGAGCCTTAAGGGCAGAATTTTAGGAAATGATTACGTTCTAAGAAGGCAGGATAAGAAAGGTCATTCCAAGGTAACCTTACTTATGCCAGAGAATCTAAGAGAGGGAATTTTCAAGGAAGTTCAGTTAAAATGGTCCAAGGTTAAAAAACGATAAAGAGAATGAAGACCAAGGGAGAAAACTAGTTAAGGTTAAGTTTTCTTCTTTAATGCTATTTATTCACATATAGGTAGACATTTTTTGTGACACTCTGAGTAGAATAAGCTTTTAAAAAAATTGACATTGCTGATATTTAGTTATTTCCTTTATGATTTCTATATGGTAGAAAAGATGACTGTAAAGAACTAATGATCTAAGACATTTTCCATCCTGTTTCCTTTCTTCTTCCTTAGCCAGTTCTCTCTCCCTCTCTCTCTGTCTCTGTCTCCATCTCTCTATCTCTATCTTTCTCCCTCAAACTTAGACCATAAGTTGAGTAGAGACTCAGAAAACAATAAATACATTTTCAGTTAGAAGATAAACAACCTAGTAAACATTCGAATCCTCTGAGGCCATGTTTTCCTCCACTCAGAAAACATTCACTTCTTGTTTATCCAAAAATAAAATGGCATCCTTGGAAGGAAGAAAAACATATGTGTGCCCTCCAGAGTGAACCCTCTGCCTAGTAGGAGAAAACAGCAAAAAGCTGGTCCTATCATTTTTCATTTTTTCTTGAGAAAACACAAATTGCTTTTGATGTCAAAATAAAAGAGGGCTGGAATTTGAATAGAATACATTTCTACAGCCTGGAAATATTCAGTCATACAAGGACACCAATACTAAGAAGTCTTGTCTTTTTAAATTTCAGGATCTTAGCTTTTTTTTTTTTTTTTTTGTTAAGAGGGTGGGAGAGGAAAAAGAAAAGGCTCTTGGGGAAGGAGATAGGTATAGAAATTGTGTCAGGTACTTTGATAGAATCCTCATATCTTCTTTTCCTTCATTGTCTAAAACAAACAACAGCAAAAGTATTGCAACACACACTCAGAAATTCTATGCTCACTGGAAAAAGAATGGTGATGTTATTGGCTATGAGCTTCCTTATTTCCTGGAGACCCACGCTCTACTGTTCTCTACCCTCTTCTGTGTCCTGAGACATTGCTTTGGAATTTGTCAAAGTTCCTTGCCTTTTTGCTTCCAGTGGGATTTCACCACGGAAACCCAGCAGGAGACTGGAGAGAGGAAGGAGAATTCTGTTAACTAGTGTTGCAGGGCTGCACTGAGGTTGCCTTACACCCACCCACACCATGGTAAAGATCTCTTTACTGGACCCTCCTCAGTGATGTGCCATCTGTTTCTGGCCCACTCCATGACTAAGACACTATCCACATATGTATGATAGTGTTTTTTTCCTATATGAAATATATGTTTTACAATAATTAACATTTTCATCTAAAGCTTCTAAGCATCTGTAGAAAGAAAACAAGAAGCACTTTTTTTTTTTTTTTAGATGAAATTGACAAAATATTTAGCTTGGCATTCTCCAATTTTTAAAATTGTATTTAAACAAAATGAAACATCTGGTAACTAGAAACAAATGCTTGCAGTCATTTTTTTTTATTATTTATTCATTTATGTCTTCATTAAATACTGAATTCTCGCCATGTACTAGGAAGGCAGGTGTGGCCCCGGCTCTTCTGAAGTTTACAGTATACCTAGGAAAGCAAGTAATTAGAGATGTAATGAGGACTAAAAAAAGAATGAGCAAAGATTCTGATAAAAGGTAACAAGAAGGCCTAACTTACGGGCATTTCTACATGTGTAAGAGGGTGTGAAGAAAGGATTTTAAGGAAGTTATTTAAATTGAGACCTGAATGATGAATTAGATAAGCAAAGGTGAGAATCTGAGTTAGGATGAGTCGGGTGGGCATGCTCCATAGGGGTTCTGAAGCAATTGGTCTCTGTTGGCTTGGACCCTAAATGAAGGCAATGAACATGGAAAGGGCAGAGTTTTCAGATACAATTTAAAAAAAGTTATATCGCAAGATACAATTATACTAACAGGACCTTGTGATTAATTCAATGGTTATAAGATTGTGGTAATACATGTAAATAGTTAAGTATAACTCCTAGGTATATGTGCAGAAAGGGTACAATTGTCAAGGAGAAATTATTTTCTGTTTCAGTAGGTCAATGGTTTATAGTCCCATTAACATCACTTGCATAAGTTTTTCAAATTATAGTTTTATCTTGTCCACATTCTAGAGATTATGATTAAGTGGATTCTATGGGTGGGCCTTGGGCATTTGTATTAATACAAAAGGAAACCCTCCAACCCTCCAAACAATAACAACAAAATTCTTTTGGTGCTTCTGGTGTACCCTTTTAGTTGAACATCTGTGAATCAGGTTCATTAGAGAGAAGGGAAACTTTCTAGGTAGAGACAACAAAAGAGGCCTAGAAGCAGAAAAATGTATTTTATGCCTAGGTAAGATTAGACCAGAATATGGGATGGGTCAGGTAAAAGGGCAAGAGATGAGGCTGGAAAGTTAGAAGGGTCCAAATTGCCAAAGATATTAAATACTATGCTAAGGGTTGGGAATTTATTCTGTGTGCACTTTCTAGCTAGTTCATTCTTTAATCTAGACTTTCTGGAAACTTATGGTATTCAAGCTGTATTAATGGACATGGTAAACAGGATAAATACTTTTGGGGCTCAGAAAACAGTACCCCAAAATGAAGGCCTCAAAAGCAGCCTCAGAAGCAAAAGTTTTTCTCTGACTTTCTCCTGCCCTCCTGTCTCTCAGCAACATGCTCCCCTGAGGGTAGCCATAGAAACTAGAATCCCTTTTCCCCAAAGCAGGTCACAGAAACCAGAACTCCTTTTCCCCAAAGCCAGCTATAAAACCTCAAAATATTGCTCTTACTTTCCCTCCGCCTTTCTGTGTAAAAACTGGCTGTAAATATCTGACCTACCTTGTTTGACTGTAGATCATAAGACCCCCATTCCCGAGAGGGTCCTGCCCTAGACCCAAAGGGAAGGAAAAGCCAAGAAGAATATAGACAGATAGACCTTGCTGGGTTTTCCCCACTCAGTCTATTAGCATTAGATCATACCCTTTTTGTCCAATCATATTTCTACATGACTGTCCATACTTTGTTGAACTTAAGCATAAAAACAGACAATTACCCCTGTATCTTTGTGAATGCTGAAGGATCCAGCATTCTGAATGATCCCGTGTATACACGTTAAATAAATTTGTACACCTTTTTCCCATTAATTGGCCTTTTGTGAGTTGATTTTTTAGCAAATCTTCAGAGGGCCAATGGTTCTCCTTGGCCCCTACAATACAAATAGATGAAAAATCTGCACTGGGCTTGTAAATTATCATGGTAATTTTTTAGGCATTTTAAGCTACAGAACTGAGATCTTGATTTTTGGAACAAATACTTAGCTAAATCATAATGTGTAATATAACATATTTCACTTTGAAAAAAACTTTGTAATACCTAGATTTCAGAATATGAAAAATAGGCTTCATTTATGTACTTTTTATTAAGGGTGTTAAAAATTTATCCAACTGTGTCCCATGTAATCGCAAGGTTCCCTATAAGTGAAAAAGGGAGGTAACAGAGTGAGTGTCAGAGTAATGTGAGGGGAGAAAGACTCAATTATCTATTGTTGGTTTTGAAGATGAAGGAATTGGTTATAAGCTGGGAATGCCAGCAGCTTCTAGAAGCTGGAAGAGGTGAGGGAAAAGATGCTCCCATAGAGCCTACAGCAGGAACAGTCCAGTGAAACCTTTTTTGGATTTCTGACCTCCAAATTGCAAGATAATAAATTTGCATTGCTTCAAATCACTTAATTTGTGGTAATTTATTATAGCAGCATAGGAAACTGCCCTAGTTAACTTGGCGCACTATAAAAAGCACAATAGACTGAGAGGCTTATGAACAACAGACACTTCTCACAATTCAGGAAGCTGAAAGTCTAAGATCAAGGTGCCAGCATAGTTGGGTTCTGGCGAGGACCCTCTTCCAGGGTGCAGATTGTTGACCCCTTATTGTGTCCTCAGAAGACAGAAAAGGGCTAGCTAAATTTCTGGCCTATTCTCCTAAGGGCACTAATTCCATTCTTGAGAGCTCCACCCTCATGAACTACTTACCTCTCAAAGGCCCCACTTCCAAAGACCAACACATTGGGATTAAGGTTTCACCATATGAATTGTGGAGAGGCACAATCAGTTCATTGCAGAAACTACTATACACCTGTATCAATACACATGATTAATACTAATACGTACACAAACTCATTTACTCATATGTCTGGCCTCTGGGTTGGGATAAGTCAAACACTAGGACTGCTGACCAGAAGTCTTATTAGAGTCTCTTCACGTAGTTTGGCTTCCTCATAGCAGAGGGTCTTTAGAATCAGTGAACTACTTACAGAGATATTGAGGGCTCCGAGTGTAAGTGCTCCTGTGAAGCTGCACTGTCTTTCATGATGTGGCTTTGGAAGTCACACAGCATTACTTGGCTGTACTCTATTGGTTGACACAGTCACAAAGTTGCCCAGAATCTAGGGGAGGGTACACAGATCTGATTTCTCACTCAGAGTAGTAACAAAAAATTTTAAACAAGGAATTTAAACCACGTGTTTTAAAACTACCACAGATGGTATGTCTTTCTCCTACAGATTTTTGCTAACTCTTTGCTTATTATGGCTGTGAACATTTGAATCTTTTTGGTTTGACCAGGCTGAAGCTAGATAGATAGGATATCTATCTTCATATCTTATTTTTGAAATTAAAAATTTCACATTTAAAGAAAAATGGATGAAAATTAACTAAATAACTGAATTTTCAGAGATTGTTTGAAACCAGATTTATTTTACTCATGGGCAGTGATTCAATTTGAAGGTTAATCAGGTAAAACATTATGGTAAAATTCCATGTTAATAGCTATTAGAAAGTTGAGAGGAAAAAGATTTAAATCCTGTTTGATATGAACATATTTACATTGATATCAATGCTTTATTCTGCGTCTGCTAAATCTTTTTTTTTTTTTTTTTAGTGTCTCTGAGTTTCTGTAACTAATGCTTGAACAATGTATAATTTGGGGATGTTTCTTGATGATGAAACCTGCATTTTTGATAGAATCAGAGTACCATAATTAATAAACAGATTTCTGTATTTATGGTTTCAACAAATTCTATTTTGTTTAATTCCAGGTAACTTTTTTTTTCATAATTTGGCAGAGCAAGACTTTATTTTAATGGATGACCTATTTTGAAATAAATATGGGTTGAATTATAAATCTATCTATATTCAAGTTTGTGTCTTCAGGTGGTGTAGTTTCATTTACACTTTGTGACTAAATCTATATGTTAATAGATGTACTGCTTTACATGATAAAATATAAACAATTTTAATCATCTTGCAGAAAAGCTTTGAAAGAGACATTAATTAATACATATAGATCAATGTTCAAAACCTAATGTTCTTTTAAGAAAGATCACCTATTTAGCACGCGTGTATTTAACACATATATGCTTCAATATATTTGATTGGGACATTAATAAAACCTTATTGCTTATATTAGCATCCACTTGTATAAAACAATTAACAGGCGAGAAGAACCAGGCACAATACATTAATCACTGATACAAAAAGCAGAACAATTTAAAGAATTTGTTAAAGATAATCACTTTTGATAAAAATAGGAAAATCAAATGTAACATTATTCTCTTAATTAGTCTATATACAGAAAAATGTAGGGGGGTGATGTTCACAGACCATAAAAAAGGAGAGGGGGAAGGGCCTTGTCACAGCCAATTCCTAATCCAAAACGATACGCTTTGTGTGTTAGTGAAAGACTGGGGTCTTCATTATAATGATCGATAGTGTATTTAAGCAACTGGTCATGTCTAAAAAGTGTTTGTTTATTTTCAAAGAAAACGTATATTTACCACTTTAGAATTCTTTCTAGATTGCTCAGTTAATTTTGTGATAACACAAAGGGAAGACAAACGACACTGCTGCTGTGAAGATATTTCACATACAAAAAATTTAAATTTGGCCTTGCAATCTGTCATACAACCTTTTGCTTTCCAAAGAGGTGTTTTAGACTTATCCTACTGCAATTGTGTTTTTATCTAGGGCCTGGTAAGGCAATCCCAAAAACTATACTTAAAGTGATACATTTTTATAAAACTTTCCTTAACAGGTTTATTGTCAATTTCTGGAGACGGGATAATTTCTATGCAAAAGTCTATCAGAAAGGGCAAATCCCCACTAGCCTAACTCTCAACCTGAGAGAGCCTTCACCAAAGTGTATCCCTGAAGTTAGGGCATGGAAGCCAAAAAGACACCAGTGAGAATGCCCTTGATAATGGCTGAAGAGTTTAATTGATACCACTTTGGAAAATTTGGAAGGTGTGGAGGAAAGAGAAGTAAATTCTGATAGTAGTGAAGGTGTGTGAAATATTGTGGCTTATGAGATATTATGGAAAAAGAAGTCTTAGTTCAGCCATAAGTGGGAGGGTCCTAGGAGGCCAAAGAATGAGAGTTTTTATTTTTTAGTTACTCAGTTTTTATTGAGTGAGTAAATTGAAAATAAGTGTGAGAGAGAACAAGGTGCTCATTATTTTTTATTTAGCATCTACTATCTTGAGAGCTCTGTATTAGATGCTGGAGATACATATCCATTTCTACCAAATTTCACTGGCAAAAGCTGTGATATGGCCATACCTAATGGCAAGTGAGGCTTGCAAATGCAGTCAACTGTGTGACCAGGAGGAAAAGGAAACTTATTTGGTGAACACATAGGCTACTCCTACTAGGGTCTATCTTCTTATCATATCCATTAAACAGTTCCTTTAAAACATAAATTACACATCCCCTCCCCAAGAAACATAACTCTGAATCCAGCCAGGATCTCTGATTCTTTTCATCAAGTCCGTATGCTGTTGTTCAGGGCCCAATGAAATTACCTACCCTTCTTTTTCCCTACCAAGCAAACATACAGTTGTGGAGCAGCAATAAAAAACCATAATTAATACTCCCATTTGGAAAGAAGAACAGGAGACACAGATCAATTGCTGGCCCACAGTAATTATGAAATCCCTCTGACAGTCATTACGAAGGCACCTTCCCTAGGGATAGAGGAAATTCCTTGGTTATTCTAATTTTGCTTTCTGGGAAGAATTGTCTCCTCCATTGTTCTTCATGGTCCTTGGCACCACTTCCTAGTCAATTCTCCCTGTCTGTTATTTCTTTGGCTACATCTGAGATGGGTGTTGGGCAATATGCACTTCTTGGGGATATACAGTGTCTATAAGCTGCCTGTGCATATATAAGAACCTGGCATTATTCTAATGATCAGTAAAAGGCTTTTAAAGTACAGGCTGGTGATTTTCTTTTTGGGTGATAGAATGCCTTCAAAAGTGTGGTAGATTTCTGACCTACTTAATTGCAGTCAGTTCCAGGTACCAAGATTCATGCTCAAAAGTTATTTTTAAAACAAAATCGTTAATCTAGATTTATTTATTTATTTATTTGCTCCCCAAACCC
>RJWJ010020693.1:0-28749 GCA_004363605.1 Indri indri | reverse complement strand
CTATTTTTTATTGAAGATTTTAAAATCTATATTCTATATTGGTCTGCTATTTTCTTTCTTTGTCTTTGTTTTTGGAATTGGGTTAATGCTTATCTCAAAATAATTTAGGAAGTATTCCTTCATTTTCTATTTTTTGTATGAGATTATGTAAAATTGGTATTTCTCCTTTAAACATTTGGTAGAGTTCCCCAGAAAAACCATCTGGGCCTTGAGATTTCTTATTTTGGAAGGTTTTATGTTATGAGTTTAATTTCCTCAATAGTTATTGTTCTGTTAAGATTATGTATTTTACCTTAGATGGGTGTTCATAGATTGTGGTGTGGGAGGAATTTGACCATTTAATCTAAGTTGTCAAATTTATGTATGTAGAGTTTTTTAAAATATTGACTTAACAGTCCTTTTTGTTGTCTGTGGAATCTATAGTGAAATCCCCTCTTTCATTGCTGATTGGTAATTTGTATCTTCTCTACTTTTTCTTTTCAGTTGTGCTATGATTTCTGCCCTTTAATATATCCTTCCTTCTCTAGTTTTTTCTAATTTCTTAAGGTGGAAGCTGAAGTTATTGATTTGAGATCTTTCTTCTTTTCTGATATGCATTTAGAGCTTGAAATTCTCATATACCTGCTTTAGCAGTATTCCACAAATTTTATGTCACATTTTAATTTTCATTCAGTTCAAACTATTTTCTAATTTACTTTGTGAGTGCTTCTTTGACCCATAGATTTTTTAAAGACATGCTGTTTAATTTCCAAGTATTTGGAGATTTTTCTGTTATCTATTATTGGTTTCTTGTTTAGTTCCATTATGGATAGAGAATATATTTTATATTATTTCAACTCTGTAACATTTGTTAAGCTTTACTTTATAACCCAGTACATAGTTTATGTTGGTGAATGTTCCATGTGCTTTGTATATTTTGTGCATGCATGTTTAGGATTATTATGACTTTGTGTTGAATTTACCTTTTATAATTATGTAACATCTATTTTTATCTCTGAAGTCCACTTTGTTTGATATTAATATAATCACTCCAGCTTCATTTGGTTTAGTGTTTGTATAGTATATCTTTTCCTAACTTTTTTCTTTCTTTCTTTTTTTAGAAATGGGGTCTTGCTCTGTCACCTAAGCTGGTGTGTGGAGTGCAGTGGTGCAATCATAGCTCACTGCAGCCTTGAACTCCTGGGCTCAAGGGATCCTTCCACCTCAGCATCCCCAGTAGCCGGGACTACAGGTATGCGATACAATGACTGGCTAATAATTTTCCCATTATTTTTAGAGATAGGGTCTTGACATGTTGCCCAGGCTGGTCTCCAACCCCTGCCCTCAAGCAATCTTCCTGCCTCAGCCTCCTCGGTTACTGAAATTATAGGCATGAGCCACAGGACCAGCTAGCCTTTTACTTTTAACCTACCTTTATCATTATATTTAAAGTGAATTTCTTGTGGAGAGCATATAGCTGGATCATATTTATTCATCCTGACAGTCTCTTTGTTTTATTAATATTTGGTAAATTTAGCCTGTTTACATTCAATGTAACTATTAATGTGTTTGATTTCAAATCTACCTTTTAAATCTTTTTTCTCTTCATTCTCTTTTTGTTCTTCTAGTTCTCCTTTTCTGCTCTTCCATTTTAGGGGCATTCCATTTTAATTTATTTACTGTGTCTTTGACTGTTCATGAGTTTTTAATTTCAATTTTTCTATCTTTCAGTTTTGAAAATTCCATTTGGTTCTTTTCTATGTCTTCTCTTTCTTTTCTGAGATGTTTTATTTTTTCCATTTGTTTCAAGAGCATTTAGTATAGCATTTTTAAAATAGCTGTTTCAAAGTCTGTCAGATTATTCCAACATATAAGTCATCACAGCTTTGGCATCTGTTGATTGTCTTTTCCCATTCAATTTGAGATTTTCATGGTTCTTTGTATGTCAAATAAGTTTGACTTGTATCCTAGATGTTCTGAATATTATATTATGAGACTCTGGATCTTATTTAAATCCTATGCAGAATGTTTATTTATTTATTTATTTATTGGCAGGTAATAGACCTGGTTAGGTTCAGGCTTGAATTTCTAATGCACTTCTCTGTACTGTGGCTCCAGTGCCTGTTCAATTGAAAATGCTCTTTGAATCTGTTTTGGATGTGCACTACCCAGTGGCCAGTCTAAGACCTGGATGAATTATATCTATTCAGCTCTCAAAAGTCTTTGGTATCCTGATTAGGATCAGATCCATGCCTGCACAACTCAGCGATAAGCCCAGGAGTTGGAAATTTATGCAGTCACTTTTTCAGGCTCCTTCCTCAATATGATATCCTAGAAATTTTCCAGTTCCCTGGAGCTTTATTTTTATTTCTTTGTTGTTGTTGTTGTCCAACCAGAAACCTGGAGCTTTAGTTATCCCCACTTGTGCACACATTTGCAATTGTGCCTGTGTCTGGGGCCAAGTGGCAGGAGGACCAGAGGAAAAAGAAAATAGTGAACTTACCACCAGTTCAGTAGTACTTTGAATTCTGGTCTTAATCACCAATACACCTGCTTTAATTATTTTCCAGAGTCTTCGAATAATTGTTCAATGCATTCTATGTATGTATACCTATATTCAGGGGATATAAAGGGCTTATTCTATCTTACCCAGAACCAGAAATCCCACTATATATTTTTAAATCCCAAAATATAATAGTAATATATTTTGTATATATTATGTTTTATTGAGTAAATATTCATTTAGAATTACCACTTTCTTCATTCTTCTTTACTTCTTGCAACTCAAACCTTTCATCTGAGGTTTTCTGCTATCAGATCCATTCTTTCTAATTTCTGAATTCATTCTAAAGAATGAATCTCCTAAATAATTTACTCATAGTGACCTCTGTTTTTGTTTTCCTAAAAATGTTTTATAGCTCACCTCCATTTTTTAATAATATTGTTTCAAAATATAGAATTCTAGTTTGAAAATTTTATTTCCTTTTAATTTATTGACTATATTTCATTGTCTTCTGCATTCCCTTACTGCTGCTGTGAAGGCAGCTGGCAGTATAATTGTCACTATTTTGAAAGTAATCTTTTAAATTTTTTCTGTGGCTGTTTTAAAATTTTTCTCTGCTTTTCCGCAGTTTCAGTATGATGTGTCTTGGTGTGTATTTCTTTTCATTATTCTTCTCGGTATTTTTTAATGCCCTGATCTGTGAATTGGTATGATTTATCAGTTTTGGAAAAGTCTTAGCCTTTTCTTTTCAAATATTTCCTCTTCTTCCTTCTCTTTTTCTTCTCTTCTTATGATTATTATTAATGTAAGATGTTTTAATATATTATTTGTATTTCTAATAATCTCTTTTGTAGCTTCCCTTATTTGGAGCAGCAGACTCTCTATGGTGTACTCTGGATAATTTCTTCTGATTTGTGTTCCAGTTCACTAATTTTCTCTTCTACCCTGTCTAGTCTTCTATTAAAGCCATTTAATTACTCAGAATCTTATCAGAGAAGCATAATCACTAGAAGATAGATAGATTGATTGATTGATTGATTTAAAGGAATTTGACCTTATGCAATTATGGAAGCTGTTTAAAACAGTCTGCAAAGCTTTTATCTGATGCTGGAGCTTAAGATCTACAAAGTAGGCATTCAGGAAGGGAAGTTGGATGTAACGTGGGAGGAGAGTGAGGACAAACTGGAATCCCTGACGATAAACCAGAACCTATGTTAGTTTCTGACCCTGTTCAACTTTTATGATGTAGGTGTTGTACAGGATAATCTTGTGCCCTTTATCATGGAGCTAAGCACATACTTGGCCCAGAATTTAGAGAATCTGAAGGAGGTTCTGGGGTAAGGTGCATCAGCTGCAAGTCTGGCTGTTGTTCCTTATCAATAAGGTGAACCATCAGACAAATGGCAAGATGCATTAGTTGCAACAGCATCTGCTGCCCCTTAATTAACCTCCTGAATGTAAAAAACAGTGTGGCTGCTGTTTCACTTCCACCTTTCAAATTTTTGCAAAATCTCTCTTATGGGCTACCCTAACTAGAAGCATGCAGAAGAGGAATCCTTGAAAATACAGTTCAACTAGCCAAGGTGACATATTATAAAATCACCAAGTATATACCTTTCAACTAGGCACCTACAAATACCTCTTTAACCCAAACTTAGCTTCCAGATAAAGGCAATAACAGAGTCATGCCTCTGTCTAACGTAATGCAACTATCTTACAATCAACCAAAAAACATGCTAACTCATTCTCTACCCCACACACAAATAAAAAGTCCCTTTTCCACCTTTGGGTGATATTCATTCTTTTAATCCTTCTTTTAGCTCAATCACATGCCTCCTTTCACATCCTATAACTTAAATAATGAAATAAAAATTAATACTATCTTGTATTAATTGGTAGAGGGGAAGGTTATATATATATATATATATCCTCCACACACACATATGTACACATTTATATCAAATTAAGCATGAAATATTCATAACTATTACAAGAATTTTTGCTACTGGTCCTGTGGTTGTAGTTGGTATCTGTATAACTATCTTCTGCCTCTCTCCTTTAACATGTTCTTTTTGCCCTCAGCTGGTCTTGGCTCCTTGCTTGGTTAGTAACCCAAACCTTCATTCCTGAAGGGTTTGGGCCACTTGTAGTGCTGCCTGTGGTGGTGGCATTTTTTATTGACTTTAATCATAGTATATAGGATTACTTAGCCCCGCTTCCCCAGGAAATCTCCTGCATTCTAGACATAGTCTTCCTTAACCTCATTGTGTAGTTAGGATAACTCGATAGGATTAATCACCCCTGCCAATACAATAAATCCCTTCTTTACCTGTTAATTCACTGGCCTGAGGAGCCCTAAGTGGCCAAATAATAGTCTCAACTTCAAGTCTAAAGGAGCCATTGTCATGTCCCTTGATGGAACTATTCCTATTTTTGGAATTGATAACTCTAGATCAGTGGTTCTCAATTGGGGACGATTTTGCGCCCAGAGGATTTTGGCAATGTCTGGAGGCATTTTTGGTTGCCACAACTGGGAAGCAGGTGCTACTGACATCTAGTGGTAGAGGCCATGGATGCTGCTAAACATCCTGCAATGCACAAGACGGTTCCCTGTAGCAGAGAATTATCAAGGCCAAAATGACAACAATGCTAAAGTTGAAAAACACTGTTCTAAATCGGCAGAGCCCAAAGTAGTGCGGATAGGAAGCAGAATTTTCTTCTAGTTCCTCACTAGGGATAATGTGGAGAGAGTCTACTCCTATTTCCATCCCCTTGGTTCCCAGACCCCATGAATCCTGGCTATAGGAGAAAAGCACCATATACTGCTGACCGCTGATTTATACCGCTGATTTATAGCATATACCCACAAGGTACTACACCTAGTTAACACGGTAACTGAAACCATTCCACCATCTTAACATGGCAGCTGCTTTCTTATTTTTATTTTGGTAAAATATATATGACATAAATTTGCCATTTCAACCATTTTAAGTGTACAATTCAGTGGTAATAGTTACATTCATACTGTTGTGCAACTGTCACCATTATCCGTTTCCAAACTTTTCCATCACCCCAAAAAGAAATTCTGTAGCCATTAAGCAATAACTCCCCATTGCCCCCCACCCTCCCCGGATCCCTTATAACCTCTAATCTACTATCTGTCTCTATAAAATTGCCTATTCTAGATATTTTATGTAAGTGGAAACATACAATATTTGTCCTTTTGAGTCTGGCTTATTTCACTTAGCACATTGTTTTCAAGGTGCAGCCATGATGTAGAATGTATCAGAACTTCATCTGATGCCTTCACAGGTCAGTTTTTCTTGTTTGATGTTTTTGCTATTTTTAACCTATCAATCTAATTTCCTTTTGTGTCTGTTTATCTTTTGCTGTATGCTGGATATTTTATGTAAAAAAAAGTAGGTATGGTAATAATTGGTGTTCTAGTACCCCTCTAAAAGTGGGTACTTACAGTTTTTATCTCCTTAATTCAATTTTTCTCTCAATATTTAGTAATAATTCATGTAAACTAGAAGGTAATTGCCTATACTATAAACAATAGGGGAATTTCCCTGAGGAAGATACCTAACCTCAAAGAATTCCCTTCACTTGTCTGTGGAGTGGACCCTGATTCATGCCAGGAATC
This sequence comes from Indri indri, assembly GCA_004363605.1. Classification (NCBI taxonomy): domain Eukaryota; kingdom Metazoa; phylum Chordata; class Mammalia; order Primates; family Indriidae; genus Indri; species Indri indri. The sequence goes on along the minus strand of RJWJ010020693.1, from coordinate 22,621 downwards.
AAACAGTCCCTTCACTTACAGAAACAAGTCAGGTTCTCTGTCATTGGCCCGACCTTAAATCTGAGCGGTACTTGCTACTATTCCTTTATATGGCATTATGTTAAGCAAAACTGTTTTCCAACCGTGTGCTCTATTTTCCTGCCTTCATACAAGTCTTTCCATTCAGGATGCCCATTTACCCCTTAACTTCATTTCTTCCTATGGCAATTATCTTAAGACCAGCTAAAAGCCACCTTCCCTCCCCTCCAAGTCTTCCCAACCGGATGTGCTGTTTTTTCCCTCTTCTGAATTCTTTTAGCACTTGGAACTTTTTAATGGATTTTTCTGCCTTGAATTTGCTTGTGTATTTATTTTAACCCTCATTCGATTACAGAGACCCTGCAAGTTACATTACCTGTCTACATTTTTGTTTATTCATCTAAAAAATGTGGATAGTAATAGTACGTATTTTACACAGATTACCTCATAATCCTGTTATGACGATTAAGTCAGCTAAGACTTGAAAAGATATTTCTAAGGAATGGTAAAAGAGTGCTCGAGTAAATTCTAGCGGGTACAGTGTACACTATTCTGGTGCCGGGCAAACTAAAACCCCTGACTTCAGCATTATAAAATTCATCCATGCAACAAGAACACTTGTACCCCCCTAATATTTTGAAATAAAAATGATTAAAAACAATAGAAAAAATAAATTCTAGCTATTGCTACCATTCCTCAGAAACATTGTGATTTCGATCTAAGCGTTTTCACCAAAGTGAAACAAAGCAGAATCCTAAGGACTAAATTAAAAATATTCTGTCTGAGATAATGGGTGAAAAAGCACAAAGTAACGTTAAATAATTAGTTGGCGCGTGCGCAGAGTCGCCGGGGCGGTGCGGCGCGTGCGAGCGGCGCGTGCGCAGGGCGGGGCTTGCGGCCCTAAGAGCGGAGCTGGTTACCCGTCCTCGCGCTGTGGTTGTTACTCTGTGGCGACCGGGCTCGCGAGAGGGACGCTCCCGTCTGGGTAATGGATTTTGAGAATCTTTTCTCAAAGCCCCCCAACCCCGCCCTCGGCAAAAAACCGGCCTCGGACTCTGACGAAAGGTGATCCCACATCTTTTCATCTTTTGAATGTAGGGCCCCAGCCAGGCTCCGCCTCTTCGTTCCTTCTGGATTGGAGGCTACGCGGGGCCACGTCCGGGCCGCGCCGCGAGGGCCCGTGGGGAGCACGTGGGCCAGCCCTGGCCGGGCGCGACAGTCGAACCGGGAGAGGTCGTGCGGGTGGAGGGGGATAGAAGCTGGAGATGGGGTCCAGTTCGTAGCCGCGACGGCCAGGCGCCGAGAGCCTGGGGGAGGGGAGCGATTGGGGTGGGATCAAGGAGGCTCCAGGATGCTCTCCTTTCTCTGTGCACCTGCGCCTCTAGGCTGGTTAGGAGCTTGCTTCTGTGTTCCCATAGCCTGTTGCCCTATTGCCTGTTTCCATAAGCTCCCAAAGGACGGAGATCATTTGTCGTTTTCCACTGACACATGCTAGGCTCTTTTTTGTAGAAAGGACGAAAGCACAAGTTTATTAAACGTTAAAAGATAAGTAGTGAAAAACTCTGTCATTAGTTCACTGATTTGCATCAGAAAACCCTAAAGACCATAATAAAGTAACAAACACCATGTGGACCTAATAATTCCATTAGCTTGAAAAAGCAAGTGAGACTTGGCCAAATGGTGCTAATTTGTTGGTCTCATTCTTGGAGACGTGTATAGTGTAGTTTGTTTACACCCAGATATTCTTTCACTTTTTATTCGTTGCAGTTTTAAGTGCTAAAAACCATCTCTCCTAAACCTATGTCTTCTACGTTCCCCAATTTCCCTAAGCCGAAACCTTGACTCAGATCTCACATTCTTTTATTTCCCTCGACTCAGGTGTGTCTCCGATTCTGGTTGATTTTACTTCTCGGTATCACTCATCCACTCCTTTCACTCCATCTCAAATGCCTTAATTGAAACTATTACCTTAATTGATCATTAGGATCTTTACTACACACTTGACATGAATATATCATTCAGCCCTCACAACAACCTTAAGGAGAAGATAATTCTGTCTTCGTTTTACAGATGGAAAAACTGAGACACAGAGATGTTAAATAACCTGTCAAGATTGCACAGCGTAAGTGGCAAAGCTAAGATTAAGTTGCCCAGACAGTCTGACTCCAGGACCCATGATTTTATCACCGAGCTTCTAAAATAAAATGAGACCTATAAATATTGGAAAGAGATAAAGACACTAAATACTTGTAGATGATATCATTTACTAAGAAAAACAAGAAGAACCAATTGCTAAACTGTAAAATACACAAGAGAATTCATCACCAAAAAAGATAATAGCATCATTTTAAAAACCAGTATCGGCTATCAACTTGAAAATGTATTGAACAAAAGATCCATTCACAAAAACTTAACTGAAGTACATAAAAGACACTTGGAATTTTGCCAAAATCATAGGTGAAGAATGGCATACAAGTATGGTGAACTGTCCATTCATTTGCCCATTTTTCTCTTTGGCTTTTGGTATCTTTCAAGTTATAGGATCTCTTGTCTGCACATATTTTACTCCCAATTGTCATTGTCTTTGACTTTGCCTATGGCATTATTTCTCAATGCGTAAAGGTGTGGGGGTGTTTTGGTTTTGTGTAAATGAAGCAATCTTTTCTCTTATGATTTCTGATTTTTTCCTAGTAATTTTTGGATGAAAATATTTTCATTCATTCAAAAGAAGTTTACTGAATACATGCTATGCAGGAGACATTATTCTAGGCCTTGGGGATACAGCAATAAATGAAGAAGAAAAAAATTCCAGTACTAATGAAATTTACACAATTGGGGGAGGGGGAGACAGATGATACATAAGTATACAGTATTTTATGTGATGTTAAATGCCCTGGAGAGAATGAAAGAAGGGTGAGGGGAACAGAAGCACCAGTGAGGTGGTAGGGAGTGTGTAGATATTGTAAAGATAGTTAAGAAGGGCCTGACTGATCACATTGCTAAGTAACATTTGAATAGGGACTTTAAGGAAGTGAGGGGAGTTGCTGTCTAGGGAGGTGGAGTATGTTCTGTGAAAAGGTCCTGAGATGGAGTGAGCTTGGTGTGGTTGGGTTAGGCCAGAATGACTACTAGAGTGGAGTAAGAGTAGTAGGACTCGAAGTCTGAGAGGTACTGGGGTAGGTTTGAGGGAGGGAGATCATGTAGGGACTTGTAGGTGCCATACTAAGGGCTTTGGCTTTGACTCTGACTGAGACGAGAGACCATTGGAGGGCTTTCAGCAGTGAGTGACATCCAACATATTTTAGCAGGGTCATTCTGGTTATGTTGAGGGTAGAATGTAGGGGACTGAGAGCAACCTGGATTATTAGTGGCAAGAAGTGTTCAAATGTGGATGTATTTTGAAGATAGAACAAACTGCATTTTTTTAACAGATTGGAGGGGGTTTATAAGAGGAGTCAAGATTGACCTTAAGGTTTTGGTCAGTATCATGAAAGAGATGGAGTTGCTGTTTAAGATAGCAGGAGGATTAGGTTTCAGAGAGAAGAGCAGGAGTTCAGTGTTGGATATGTTAAGATTACATATGTTGGTAGATATCCATGTGGTCATGTTGAATGGGAAGTTAGCTCTGTTTGGTTTTAAGGGGAGGGGTTTGGGTTGGAGACTTGGATATTGAAATCGACTGCATATAGATGGTATTCAAAGCCATGAGGTAGAAGGAGATCACCTCCTAGAATAAGAATACAGACGAAGAAGAAAGAGGTTTGAGGACTGACATTTAAAGTTGTGAAGATGAACAGCCAATAGTGGAGACTGAGAAGAGGCGCCCAGTGAGGAAGAAAAAACTAGGAGAGCTGAGTATCCTTGAAGCCAAGTAAAGAACATGTTTTACGGAGGAGTGGGTCAACTCTATCTCATCCTGCTCATAGGTCGGGTAATATGGGCACAGAATTGCAGACCTTAACAGTGGAGTGGTGAAAGTAGACACCTATTTGGAGTGGGCAGTATAGAATAATAGGGTGTGGTTTTAAGGCACACTTCCAAGCTTGCCTGCCTGGCTCAAATCTCAGCTCCACCATTTGACTAGCTCTGTGATAAGTTATGCGTCTTTCTTGTAATTCAGTTTTCTCATCTGTAAAATGGGGTTTTTAAGCAATAATGTATGTATCATAGGGTTGTTGTGGTAAGTGGAATGTGCATACAGCAACACCTGGCACAGAGTAAGCGTTAATGCAAGTGTTGGCCGCTGCTGTTATTGCTATTGTAGTCGTTATCTCTGTGCCTAAGGACAGGTTGCTTCCTACTCCATGAGATGATTCCTTACTGGAAACTGGAGCAATAAAGGTTCACAAATATTTGATTTTTTTGGCTCTAGTAATGGTAGCTTTGGTAGAAGGCTCACAGCTTGGCACCTCATCTGATGAATGTGACTCAGGAGCTCCAAGATCAATATAAACTTGAATTGGATGAAGCTGTGAAGCCCAAATTCCTGTAACTTTGAAAGAAGCACAAAGCCACTATCCATATTCTCCTTGTGGTAGCAGTACCTTACGTTTGTAACATGTTCTTTTGAGAATGGACACATTGCCTGTTCCTGGCCTTTGTCTGGAACGTAACAATCTTGTGTTCACTATTTTCTTCAGCCCCCTATATCTCTAGTGTCAAGCATTAATTAGATTCACCTATACATATTATTCACTTCTTCGTTCACCAGTTTCTTATATTTCCCATCTTCATTTCTCTTGAGTTTACCTTTTCGTTTTGTTGCAGTGTCCTCAAGTAATTGATGTCTGTGCAGGGTCAACTTCTCAGTCTTATGAGTCTGAACACAATTTTTCTTTTTCTTTACACTTGAGTATGTTTGTCTCTTTCCTAGTCTCAGAAGGCACCCTTCATTCTGTCTGAAATACCTTTCTCCCTTACATTCCTCTTTGTTTGCTAACTCTTACGTATCTTTTAGGTTCAGAAAGTCCCTGGCCCCCAAGTCCAGGTTAAGTGTTCCTCATATATGCATCTAATCTTATCACACCATTTTGAAACAGTTTTATTTTTTTCTCCCAAGCAAGTAGAAAGTTCTTAGAAGGCAGGAACAAGGTCTGTCTTTTTTTATTGTAGCATAAGTCCTAGAGCCTGGTATATGGTGGATACTCAGTATTTGTTGAGTAAAGGGAATGATAGATGAATAAATGACTTGTATAGCTGCTAATACCTGAACATTAAGGTTGTGTAATCTAAAATTTCATTTGTACAGATTAGTTATAAACATAGTGACATTTACTGCTCACCATAATTTTGTACATTATTTATCTTGAGTATTTGGAATACTGATTTGGAATTTCTTTCAGGGCAAGTTGAAGACAAGCCAAAGCAGTTAATTTTAATGTTGTGGTATGAACCCTTTTCAGGTTGAAAAACCCTTTTGTGTTATTTGATATTTTTGCTACAGAATCGATGATGAAATAGATGATACAGAAGTTGAAGAAACACAAGAAGAGAAAATAAAATGGGAAGTTTATCTGAAGTGTGAGCAAATTCCCAAAAAAGTAAGATTAAGTTGGCATATTGAAAAAACAGATAGGAATGGATGTGAGAAATTCATGAGGGATCCTGTTGGTCTCATTTTAGTCAGCTTTTGGGACCCACTTACTTATATCAGGAAAACTTGTTTATACTTTATTTGTTGCCATTTAACATGAATTGTTTTTAGTAATTGGTTTTGATTTTCCCTATTTCTGAAATAGATTGTAAACTGCTTCAAAAACTTGTTTCACATTAGATTAAAATTTTGAGGGCTTTGATTTGCTAACTTAACCAACCTTAGTGATTTATAGTTTAAAGCCTGTATTAGTCTGATAGGTTTGCCATAACAAAGTATCACAAACTGGGTGGCTTAAACAATAGAAATTTATTGTCTCATGGTTCTGAAGGCCAGACGTCCCAGAACAAGGTATTGGTAGTGTTGGTTTCTTCAGAGGGCTGTGAAGAAGAACTGTTCATTCCTCTCCTCTTGTTTCTGATGCATTGCTGGCAATCTTTGGCCTTCTTGGCTTGCAAAAGTATCACCCTCATCTCTGCCTTCATGTTCTTATGGCATTCTCCCTGTGTGCCTGTGTCTGATTTCCCTTTTATAAGGACATCAGTCGTAGTGGACTAGGGCCCACCTAATGACCTCATCTTAACTAATTATGCCTGTAATGGCCCTGTTTCCAAATACTGCCACATTCCGAATTACTGGGGATTAGGACTTCAACATAAGAATTCTGAGAGGACACAGTTCAACCCATAACAAAGATAATATATGCTCTTCTCTTACCTTTCTTTTTCTCTTTTTGAACTTTTCTCACTGAGCTTAATTCTAGCTTTTGATTTAAAGTGAGAGACATGTGACTCTTCCTTTCACTTGAACACCTAGAGGCCATTGTGTAGTTATTACTTGGCCTAATTTCAATATCATTGTGTTTCAGGAAACAGGGAGGACCAAGGAAAAGGGAGAGAGACAGAGGAATAGCCTGTGGTGGAGAACACAAACAACTTATCCATTAAGGACGCTGTCTTATATGGGCAGGGTTCATGGCATCCCAAAACAATTACAATAGTAGCATCAAAGATCACTGATCGCATAGCTGGGAACAGTGGCTCACCCCCGTAATCCCAGTATTTGGGAGGCTGAAGTGGGAGGATCGTTTGAGCCCAGGAGTTAAGAGACCAGTCTGGGTGATATAGCAAGACCCTGTCTCAAACAAACAAACAAATACATACATACTTACATACATACATACATACGAAAAAAATATAAAGCTCACTAATCTCAGACACAGATCACCATGACAGATATAATAATAATGAAAAAGTTTGAAATACTGTGAGAATTACCAAAATGTGACACACAGACATGAAGTGTAGCACATGCTGTTGAAAAAATAGCATAGATAGACATGCTGTATGCAGGGTTGCCACAAACCTTTAATCTGTAAAAACCACATCTGTGAAGTGCAATAAAGCGAAAAGCAATAAAACAAGGTATGCCTATAATTTTCTTGGTAGATATCTCACATCTTGCATACCTTTTGTTACATTTATTGCTCAGTGTTTAATGAAGCTCTTATAAATTATATCTTTTTCAAAGTATCATTTTCTAACTGTTCGTTTCTCATTTGGTTGGCATACATCCTTATGTAGGAATGCATGGAAGATAAATTTTTGAATTCTTATTAACATTTCCGAAAATATCTTGAATTTATCCTCATAATTGATAGTTTGCCTGAAATAGAATTAAGTTTGAGGTTATTGCTCCGTTGTTTTCTATTATCCAGTGTTGCAAAGGTGAAATCTTACCGATTTGATTCTAGTTTCTTTGTAAAAGTATCCTGTTCTTTCTGGAAGCTTTTAGATTCTTCTTTTTATTCTTGGTGTTCTTAATTATATGAGATTATAAGTCTTTCTTCATTCATTGTGCTTAGCGTTATTGTGGTGAGACCATACTCATATCCTTCATATATGAGACATATCATCTCTTATTTTTTATCTTTTTTCTTTGTATTCTAAGAATTTCTTATATTTATCTTTATTTTATAAGTTATAATTTAACTAGCAGCTCATTCTTGTTTTTAAAGCTTTCTAGCATTGTTTTTTGAATATAATATCTTGAATATCTTTCTGTATTTATTTTTAAAATTTTGAATTCTTTTCCTGGAATCATATTTGCTTCTTGTGGATCAGTTTTTCAGTTATTTTCTTGCTCTTTTGTTTTATTCTCTAGATCAGGGATCAGTAAGCATTTTCTGTGAGGATAAGACAGTAAATATTTTAGGCTTTTCAAGCCAAGAAGAAAAATTGAGAACGTTATGTAGGTACGTATGCAATGAAAGAGAGAAAACAAATTTCCACAACTCTTTATTGGCAAAATTTAGCATATAATTGTTTTTATAATACAGGTCTCCTAATGAGAAGAATGAGGTTCTTCTTTATGGGATAATTATCTGCTTAATTGGGGTTCAAATTTACTGTTGCCTACCATCAAAATTGATTGCGCAAAGATTCATCTGTTATGCTGATATATAATACTGATATCAAATATTGATATCAGTTCACTGGCATGTGATTTTAATTGAGCATATTCATTGCCTAGAAGGCATTTATGGAACTTTATTAGATTCTTCACTAGATTTGTCTTTTAGTATGTTGTTACTTTGCAGATTAATTGCTTCCAATTGGAGGTTAAGCAGAAGCCCCTCAGTTGCATAGTAAATGGATTATGAAATGGCAGTTTCTTTTGCTCTTGTATTAAAGTCTGAAAAAACAGTGCAGGAATTGTAGTTTGAATGTAGAAAATACATCTTCAGCAAATTAATGTAGTTATGGAGATCTTGCTTCTGTTTTAACTTGGAATAGCACAGTGATACTGAGCAGTCTCAGTAACATCTGTCAACTAATTAAGAGCCAGGGAAAACCACTTGAAATCATTTGCCTCATGTTTTAATTGTCTGTTGAAGTTCCCCCCAGTTTCCTCAGTCTTTGAGTAGCTCTTCAACTGCTGCAATCAAGCATGATTTAATTAACTCACCATCAGCTGTCTTTGATTGGCTAACAAATGAGCTGCTCAGAAACTTGCTTTGATGGAGGCTTTGTTTTTGTTTTTTATTTCTGTGAAGAAAGAAATTTGTGATGAAATCATCTGTTTTAAGTTTTCTTATTTTTCTGACTGTTACTTTCTTGTGAGTTGGGAATATTGTGATGAATGCTTAATATTGTAGTGTCCACATATATTGTGTTATTTTAGCACTGCTGTAGTATCATTACATGTTAATAAGAACCACAATGCTTTGCCATCTAATTTGACAGTAAAATAATCCGCACTTCACTGTTCCTTTAAATGCATTACATTCGAAGTCTACTTTTCACGCTTTGACCTGGTGGGTATGCACTGGTAATGAAAAAAATAAAGTAAAATGGCATGGGGAACTCAAAATGCTGTTGAGTTATAACCGTTACTGCAGTTTGTAGTGCACTGGGTATCTTTGTGAACTGATGAGAATGCCATAATGGTCTCTTTTGCAATTACTCAACTCTGCTGTTACAGTTTGGAAGCAGCCAGTATAATACATTAATAAATGAGAGTGGCTATGTGCCAATGAAACTTTATTTATGGACACTAAAATTTGAATTCTATATAATTTTCAAATGTCATGAAATATTTTTTTAATTTTTTTGTTGTTACAACCATTTAAAAAAAAAGCAGTGATCGTTCTTAGCTTGTGGGTTATTACAAAAACAGGTGGCAGAATGGATTTGGCCCTTGGGTCATAGTTTGCTGACCCTTGCTTAGATTTTTGTGACGTGCTTTTATGTTCCCTTCTTGTCCCTTCATTTAAGAAAGACCTGGAGAGTTGATGGATATCCTCTGCTGATGTGTTTGGTAGGTGTGTGTCTCTATTGACCTTTCCTCTAAATGGGAAGGAAGCCTGCCTGGGCGTTCAGTAGGTGAGTAGGCTGCATAGGTAGGTAGATTTCCCAGCAGCATAACAGTTCTTAACCTTCTTTGTGCCGTGCACTCCCTTTAGCAGTCTGGAGAAGCCTATGGGCCCCTGCTCAGAGCATAGTTTTTAAGTGTGTAAAATAAAATATGTTGCATTACAAAGAAAATTGATTTTACTGAAATACAGCCTAGCAAAATAGTAAAGACAAATGCGGTAAGAGTAATATGTTCTTTACTAATGCACTAAATAGTAAGACCTAGCAGTGGGTCTAATTATTCTAATTTTGAAGTAGTGGTAAATGTAAAAAATATTTTGAGATCTGTAGCAACTGTAATATATGAAAATACCTGTGATTTGTATTAGTGACAGTCAAGGTATTGCTGGTACTCCCATGGTTTGTTCCCTGTGTTCAAAACAGGGAAAAATACAAAATGTCAATTTAGGGGTTGATAAAAATAATATGTGATTTTCTTCCCATCTAAGTTCACTGAATTTTCTGAATTCAATCCATAGACTGTAGTGGTGGGGGTGGGGTCTCTGGATAGGAGGGTGAAAACCTCTGCTTTAGGGTGAGTGGGATGGAGTATTTTTCTGGTAGGGGTTGTTCCCAAATACACATAGAAGACTTAGTACCCCTATGTGGGTGGTTTTACTGCCCACATGTGAAGCCTTACCTTTTACCAGACTTTTTATTCAATTTCTTTGGATAACAGCCCTCTCTTTTCTCAGGGAAAGTTCATGGTTGATTATGTCTGGTGAGGGGTAGGGTAGAGAAAATTTGTTATAATAGCTTTGTTTTCATGTAGAATTATAATGCAGCGTCATTTATAGCCCCATTTCTCACACTCCAACCTAAGCCCAATCTCTAGGCTGCGGTCCCCCAGTACCAGTACCAGTCTTCAGCCTATTAGGAACCGGGCTGCAGAGCTCCGCCTGACCCCTCCCCGGCCCCAGCTTCGCCTCCCCCTACTCCCGTCTGTGGAAAAATTGTCTTCCATGAAACTGGTCCCTGGTGCCAAAAAGGTTGGGGGCCACTGCTCTAGAGCATAACTTCCTTTTCGATTGTCAGAAATTTGTTGAACTCTGTCAGTTACTGAAGAACGCACTTCATGGCTCCCAGACACATACACACTATTCTCTGTACTTTTAATTCTGTGGGGTGTCAGGAGGCCATACTAGTTTCCTAAGCCATCCTGAATCAAAAGCAAGAAAACCTTTTACTTGAAAAAAAAAAGCTACTTTATTTAGACTCCTTCACAAAAGGAGAAAAGGGTTGTAATCATGTTTGTACACTTTCTAGATTATACCTTTGTGAACAACAAACTGAAGCATTGAGTTTATAGCTAGCTAAGTGAAGAAAAGTATTCAGTAATATGTATTTTGTGTACTTCAGTGCCTTCTGAAAAGAATCATTAGTAATATTCATCACTACTGTATAATAAAACAACATAATTGATGATTGTCCCAGTTTCATTAATGTTGTCAGATCATCTCATGTCTTCATTTAATACAAATCAGATGTGTTATTACTTGTGGTGAAAAGAATTGCTTCAATACTGTAAGCCTATGTATTTTGTGCAAGTGGAGGGCACTTAATCACTCATTTGGATCATTTTAATATTTTGATTTGAATACACTGAACAGAATCTTATCTCTATGTGTTTGAGGAAGCTAATTGTGGGAGCTGCTACATATCGAATAATCTTTTTGGTTCCCCCTGTGCCCACCAAGTAAAATTAAAGGGCAGAACCAAGGTAAACGTAACAGTCTATCACAGGAGTCCCCCAACTTTTTCATAAAGGATCACACAGTGAATCGACTTTGTGGGCCATGTTGTCTCTGTCACAACTAAGACAGTGTGTAAATGAATGGGTGTGAGTGCGTTCCAGTAAAACTTTATTTTCAAAAATAGGTGGCCAGGCTAAAGTTTGCTTACCCCAACCTATCAGTCCAGAAGTTACGTTTACAAGTTTGTTCTATGGTGTTAGTTGGACAAAGGTGCTCTCTTTTGAAAACCTGGAGACAAAGAACTTGGTGGCCTGAAGATTGTTAGATTGGTTGGTAGTCTTGTCTGGCATAATGAAGATAAAAGGTATACATTGAAGCCATTGTCAGATCAAGAAACTTCCTCAACTTGTTTGGATTCTTTAAACAGGGAGCAAGTTCATTTTCTAGACTTATAATCAATCTGGTGGAACAACTCCTAGCTTTATAATTAACCATCACATGTAAACCATTAAATTGGGACACCTAGTATATTTTATAATAGTGATTCTACTGTTTTGTTTTTTGTTTTGTGCTGCTTCAGTCAATGGTCATGTGAAAGTAAATAAGAGACCAAGCTGCCAAGTATGCTTTGAAACAGAATCATTGGCCACTGTAATTATAGGGATGTCATCTCTTCCTGATATCAGAATAGGAGCCCTTTGGGACTTGGTCATTTTTAAAAAATAAACTTTTTGATTAAAATTTATATAAATTGTAATTATACAGTTTGATATACCTCTGTCACCAAGTGTAGATAACTGTAACGGATACTTGAAAATTTTTATACAGAAATTGCTTTACGTTATCTGCTGTGATCAGCTTGGGCTCCTGCAAAATCAGCTCCCATACCTGGGTTTCTGTTCCAGTGAGTGGTTGGGTTCTCTCTTGTTGCCTTGGGGACACTTTCAACAACAGAGTTAGAAAAACTATTTCTAAAGTGAACTTGATTACAAATAACAGGGAAGTTCTTTCTTCCTTGTTGTTGCTACCATCACTGCTATGAGTTACAGGAGAAAGAGTAGGCTTTGGTAGCTGAAATGTATCTTAAGTTAAATGGGCCATAATAGTTTACATGGTGTTTTATGAAATGGTAAATTATTGAATCCAGACATTTAAAAGTATTGTCAAAGACATCATTATATCAAAAAGACACCTGCACTCATATGTTTATCACTGTACAATTCTCAGTCACAAACATATGGGATCAGCCTACATGCCCATTGACTGATGAGTAGATAAAGAAAATACACATCATGGAGTACTACTCAGCAACAAGAAAGAATGAAATAATGTCTTTTGCAGCAACTTGGATGGAACTGGAGACCATTATCCTAAGTGAAGTAACTCAGGAACAGAAAAATAAATGCCATATGTTCTCATTCATAAGTGGGAGCTAAATTATGGCTACACAAGGGCACACAGAATGGTATAATAGACATTGGAGACTCACAGGGGGGAGGTGCTGAGGATGAGGGATGAAAAATTGCCTATGGAGTACAATATACACTACTTGGGTGATGGGTACACCAAAGCCCAGACTCTACCACTTAACGGTATATATATGTGTGGAATTCAACTTGTACCCCCGAAATCTATTAAAATTTTAAAAAAGGAAAGAGAAAAAAATAAAAGTATTGTGAGTGCAAAGGCAGAAATGCAATGTGAGAATACTGTAATCCGTTTGTATCAAATAATTAAGATTTGGGGGTTTAGACTTTTAATTCAGTAAAATGCGTACAGTGTATAAATTCAGAATCTTCCCTTAAATTGTCTTTGAAGATGGATAGGTCATACTGGTTTGTTCATTTTTAATTTTGGAAAATTACAAATATATGAGTGGAGAGAATACTATATGAACCCCATGTGCCCAAGACCTAACTTCAACAATGGTGAATTTGTGGCCAATCTTGTTTCTTCTGTATAACCAGATTGTTTTGAATCATATTAGGTTTTTAAAATTGAAAATTCAATTTTTACTTAGTTTAGGTACTTTGGAAACTCTACAACATCACCGAAGAGTTTGCTACGTAGAAAATCAAGAAGTAAGGACTATGATGTATATAGTGATAATGATATCTGCGGTCAGGAATCAGAAGATAGTTTTGCCAAAGAGCTTCAACAGTACATACAAGCTAAAGAAATGGCAAATGCTGCTCAACCCCTACCATTTCCTGAAGAATCTGTGAAGAAAGAGGGAGCAAAAGATACTCAGCAGGGTAAGGATCAAGCTATTAATATTTCATCATTTAAAGTTTATCTAAAGAAGTCATCACAGTTGTGCATATATGGGCAGGGCTCTTTTCCTTGTACCTTATCTCATGATACGATCATGGTTTTCATGGATCTGTACACCAGACGTGAGCTTGTATGGCCTGAGATCCCACCTAAGACCTGGCCACTTGGTGTGTAAATGTGCACTGTTTGCAGGAGCTGGGGGTGCAGGTGGGCTGTATAACAGAGGTCATGGCTTTTTCTAAAGGGAGAATGCTAAATCCCTGGCCTCTGCATGTATGAAGGATAGGATGTCTATTTGTATCGCTGTCATTTGAAGAAGAATTGACTGGTTGTATGTCAGACTGGAACTCAGAAACATATGCTTTTAGATTACTAAAATGAGATTTGGCCATAAATACAGGGGCAAATGGTGATTGTGCATGAATTCATAATACTCTTATTTTCTTCCTCTAAGTGTTTTTTCTATTTAAAATGGATCTATAGATTAAATGTATATAAAATGTTTTCAGTGAAAAATCTGACAGTAATATATGAAGTCATTTTAAATATTTAAAACTTTTTACCCTTATAGTGCTATGGCAATTCCTCATTAGATCCCTCATACTCTGAACACTTCAAAAGGATCTGGCTTGTGGCTTGTAACATTGATTTCATTAATTATCTTGCTTTTTTCCTGACAATATCTTATATATTTTCAAAAAGAATGAATTGGAGTGCCCTGGAAGATATTTCAGGGAAAAAAAAAAAAAAAGAACAAATTGGGAATCCAGTGTATATTATAATTCTCTTTTTGATCTCTTAATCCCAGAAATTCTAGAAAAACAGGTCAGTATCTTACCAGTTTTCCCTCACTGAGCTGTGGAGAACTTTCCCTGGATTATTCTAAGATACACTTCTTAGAAGTAAACTATATTCATTCATTGTCTGGTTACTGAAAAAAAAAAGAAAGAAAGAAAAAAGTAAACTGCTATTATACTTTTATGTTATTTTTTAAATTATTTTTTTGTTTTTAGCTGCTAAACAAAAAAATAAAAATATTAAAGCTGTTCACAAGAATGGTAAAAAGAAGAAAATGAAGCGAAAATGGCCTGGCACTGGAAACAAGGGACCAAATGCTTTGCTGAAGAACAGTGGCTCACAGGAAGAGGTATAGGATCATATTCTTGGAGGAGGACCCCTATATGATTTTTATCTTAATACTTCAGTGACAAGGAGTTCTATGTGATAGTGAGAGATGGGAGCATCCCACAAAATCAGGGTTTTCCGATGGTGAAGATCTCCTTTTGCCGGGAGTGGACTCTCCATGTTCTTCCTTATTATTGCAGCTTCCTTCCCTCTCACTCATTAGCTGCCAGCACCCGTTTTAAGCCTTAGTGTTCTCCCTGTTGTCCCTGAATACATGAATACAAGCACCTTGATTTTTGAGTGTTGTCCTGTCAATGACTATGGAAAAATGGGAAGCCCAGAGAAGATCAAGAGTCATGAGGTCATTTCAAAGGCCATAGAGTCTTACAAAGTTTGTCCTTCATCTGTTGATTCCTGACTCCCTCAAGAAATTTAAAATGAACATTTCTGGGCATTGGCCTTACCAAGTCTCCCTACCCACTGCCCTCCTGGTATTGCGATTTTGTTTATAGAAATTCCTCTTCCTTGGTCTGCAGTTGTAATCAGGGTAGGACAATGAGTGACTCCTCTCAACTTTGCTTTTCTGATGGAAAAATGGACTTTAAACTGGATGGCAACCTTTTTATTAGGCTTGTCACAGGGGACAAGAGTAAGGGCTTATAAAATATTAGAAATACCAAATATTATGGATCAAATTCATTATATGAAATCTATCCCTGCCTCTTTATTTTACAAATGAGGATTCTGAAGCCCTAGGGTTCAGGTAATTGTCCATAGTCACACAGGGCCAAGCCAGGGCTAGAACTTTGTGTCCTGGCCCAGTTGGTACTCCCTTTCATTTGGTTTGCATTGAATCAAATGATTAGTAAGCGAAAGCTAACAGCCTTTCTACATGAGGAACAAATTCTGAACATACATGATAGACTTCAATAATATAACCAAATAAAACCAGAGATTTAAACTGACACTTATAAGGCATAATTTTGATGGTGCTAAGTGGAAATTTAACATTATTGCAAAGCAGATCACATAACTGTACAGTCAGCTCCTTTGTTTGTACATACTGTATTCCTAGAACTGTATTGAAAAATTTGGTATGCAGGCCGGGCGCGGTGGCTCACGCCTGTAATCCTAGCACTCTGGGAGGCCGAGGCGGGCGGATCGTTCTGAGCTCAGGAGTTCGAGACCAGCCTGAGCAAGAGCGAGACCCCGTCTCTACCAAAAATAGAAAGAAATTAATTGGACAGCTAAAAATATATAGAAAAAAAAATTAGCCGGGCATGGTGGCGCATGCCTGTAGTCCCAGCTACTCGGAAGGCTGAGACAGTAGGATTACTTGAGCCGAGGAGTTTGAGGTTGCTGTGAGCTAGGCTGACGCCACGGCACTCACCCCAAGCGATCTCGTGAGACTCTGTCTCAAAAAAAAAAAATTTGGTATGCAAAAGCTGTAAGCTGTGTACTACAAGTTAAAAGTAATATATTTCTGAAGAGCTCGAATGTATTATAAAATTCCCTTTTTGTTTTTTATATAAAAATGACCTTTAGTTTTATATCTTTATCACCATATTTGAGGGTATATTTCTAATTACATTTGTTGATTCAAGCTGGTCAGTATACTGAACTCACACCCACTGAGCATCTCATCGAAACTATAGATTTCACTGCTTTGGGCTGACCCCATGACTTCCACTTTTCTCCTTGTTCTAAAGATCTTTGTTCTTAGACTTTGCTTTTTATCACAAGTACTAAAAAATTCATTTTTTAATTTTTTTCACTCTTTTAAGGGCAATATATAAAATATTTAAATTGCCCAAGCACTAATATTCAGTGGTGGAATGCTGTTGAAACTAACAAAACATTCATTTTTAAACTGATGTACAAAAGTCCAGATCTTACATGTGAGGGCCAGTTTAGAAGAGTGAGTTTTTAATATTTTAACAGTGGTTTAAAATAATTTTGTGCAACAGAATAAAATATTCAATTTTCTATTTCTCACATTTAATTTTTTGTTTTTGTTTTTAAAGGATGGTAAACCTAAAGAGAAGCAGCAGCATGTGAGAATGAGTCAGGGATTCATCAACCAACATACAGTGGAATACAAGGGAAAACAAATTTGTAAATATTTTCTTGAAAGGAAATGTATTAAGGTATAAAACTGTGTAAGCAAAAATATACTAAAATGTACTAAAATAAACTGCTGTTTCTATTCGACACTCTTTTAAATCATACCTTTTAGGTTTTTGAAACTGTTTCCTTCTGGAAAAGGTTCAATTAAAAAATTTTAGTAAAGTATTCTGTTTAAAAAAGTAGATAAAGTACATAATTTTAAAAGATTATTTGTGTTAAAAATGTTTAGGACTTAAGGGAATTTTAAGCAGATACATGTGAGGTACTTACAAGGTAACTCATTAAAATTAGACTGTACTGCTTCTAAGACTTTGGTTCTTTCTGGAATCATTTGTATATTTAAAGTTTAATAGAAATTAAATTGTAATTCTTAACTATAAGAAATAATGACTTTTCCTTGTTCCTTCTTTTGCCTTAGGGAGACCAGTGTAAATTTGATCATGATGCAGAGATAGAGAAGAAAAAGGAAATGTGTAAGTTTTATGTACAAGGATATTGTACCAGAGGTGAAAACTGTCTGTATTTGCATAATATCCTTTATCACAAGATATAGTAACTTTACTCTTCATAGATATTTACATGAACATTTTAAATATGCAAAATTTTTAATAAAACCAATGTTTTAGTAGAACAAAATTACATTATCCAAGCCCAGTTTAGTATGAAAGTGATTAAATTACACATAGATTTTTTTTTTCCATAAAAAAGAAAAGACAACTTCCTTAGACAATCTCTCAAATGATGATTCTTTCTGTTCTACCTGGGTGGTATTGAGGGTTCATGAGAACCCTCAATTCAAGTCCCTTTCTGATACATGTACAGAAAGACTGCCGGAATTTCTACTGTGACATTGACTAATTGAATCTGTATTCAGAAAAGCTACTTTATTAAAAAAGGCAGGGATTGAATAATTTGGGAGTACTTATTTCCTGTATATTCTGTACTATATAGAGGTTAATTGTCCCTTAATTTGAAGAATAATCTTAGCTCTTCAGTGCAAATGATGAAGACATGTTATAAAAACATGAAGCATAAACATTTTAGGGTAATAGCACCTTTGGTCACCACAAAAGTTGTTTTTCTTCAGTCATTCAATATAAGGAATCTTAAATTCTAACTTGAGGATTTTTTTCCTAGAAAATAATATTGAAATTGTATAAATTTATTTTAAACAAGCCTAATATTTGAAGGATTTAGGTTTATAAGACATATCATTATTATTGACTGATTCCTCTACCCCAAAAGAATGCATTAAAAATAATCACATTTCTCAAGGTATTTAAAATATATATCCTTTTCATATTTCAGTGAAACCCATTGGTAGTCTATTATAAGAATGGATATGAAGAAAAAAGTGTCTTGTGATAGTCAATAAACTTGATTTATGTCATCTTTCTAAAATTAGATTTTTTATGTAACCCAATTAATAATTTATTTTCTCATTTTAAATAGAGAATTCAGTGTTTCTACTAGTATAAAAAGACTTTATATAGGCAAAATAAAGTCACTAAAATAACAAAAAATTATTTCAGTTGGATTAAAATTGTTCTCTTCCTTGACACTTGTGTTACATGAATATCCTTGCAAGTTTTACCACACAGGAACAAAATGTTACCAGGGTGAGTACTGCAAGTTTTCACATGCCCCACTGACTGCCGAAACACAAGAACTGTTGGCTAAAGTAAGTACAATTTTAGTAATCTTTTGTTTTTCGTTTTTAAAGAATGTATTTGAACTAAGGATGAGAATTTGAAGATACTGTTCCTTAAGGAGAGGGCCACATAGGTTGACATATGGAATATATTAGGACTGATAATTTAAGAGTTTACTTCAGGTTAGAAAATTATTTTTCATTTGTATATTTTTCCTTATAGCTGAAAGGGAGATTTATACTCATTGCTGATATAAATTGGGATTCTCTTAAAACCTTCAATGTTATCTGTAAAGCAGATAAGAGAAATATTCATAGTACTCCTGTTATAAAGATTCTTAGAAAGAAAGTTAAGAGTCACAGGTTAATAAACATGTTAGAGTTATGTTCAGGAATAATCAAGTAGTAATTTCAAAGTGTTTTCTTCAAATATTCTTTCAGTCTGTGAGAAAAGATTATTGAAAAATTATAGTCACTTATAGTCTATTTCCTGTGTTAGCTGGAGCTAGTCTTTTCAAAATTAAATTGAAATGTACATGAAAATAAAGACTTTTAAAATCAACCATACCATCTTTTGGTGAAATGTTCCCTTGAGCATATGCAAATATTAGAAAGTCAAAAGCACTTATTTTTAGATATTTTTAGGTTGTAAAATATGAAAAATTACTGTGGAATTAGAATTTGTACCAAATGTTTAGTTTATTTGTATAAAATATATATGGAAAAATGGTATGTAAAATTAGTTTTCAGTTCTTCTTTACAGTAGTAAATATTAGATTATTATCAGGATGGATGTTATTGGAATCATTTGAGAATTTTGAGTATGACCGTGTACCTGAATTAGACATTAATGCATAAAAATGATTATGTGATTTTTTCCTTATTAGGTTTTAGATACAGAAAAGAAGTCGTGTAAATAAAATAGACATTGAAAAGGTAAAATTAGAATTTACCACATTTTTCTTTTCTTTTCCCCTTTGAACCGTCTCTAGAAATTGGCATGGCAATCTCAATAGGACTTTTTCCATGTTCTCAAAGAGAAGTATTTTTCTCTTTCCTCCCCCACTAAAAAAATTGTAAGATATTTGATACATATACATAGCTATGTGGGTCTCTATCAGTCTGCTTCCCTGTGTGGGTCTATCATTTATATTTTTATTCTCCTCTTGTGTTTCTTTGCAGATGGACCCAATGTGTATAATTCATGAAACAGTATATTTAGTTTTGCTTATGTTTAGAATTAATTTAGACAACATTATACTCTGTATTACTGTGGTCCCCAACGCCTGGGCCGCAGACTGGTACTGGTCTGTGGCCTGTTAGGAACCGGGCCGCACACAGCAGGAGGTGAGCAGCAGTTGAGCGAGCAAAGCTTCATCTGTATTTATAGCCACTCCCCATTGTTTACCTCCCCACCCCGGCCAGCCCCCTTCTCGGTCTATGGAAAAATTGTCTTCCATGAAACTGGTCCCTGATGCTGAAAGGTTGGGAACCACTGGTGTATTAATTGGTAACTTGCTATTTTCATTCAACAGTATACTTCTGAGATTCATTCATGTAAAAATGCATGCAGCTATCATTCAATTTTACTCCTATATGGCATTTCATTCTATGTATATGTTATATATTAGTCATTCTATTGTTAATGGATATTTAGGTTATTTGCAATTCTTTCACAAGCTATTATTATAAATATTCATATATGTGCGTGTCTGTCTGTTGGTATAAATATGCTTGAGTTGTCCAGGGTATATACCAAGGAGTAGAATTGTTGTGTCATCTTAAAATTTAAAATAGTACCAATTTTTTTCTAAAGGAGTCATAACAGTTTATACTCCTAAAAACTGTGTAGAAGAACTCTTGTTGTTCCACACTTACCAACATTTTTATATTGCTAATACTTTAAATTTTTTTGGTTAATTTAATGGGTATAAAAATACAGTCTCATAGCTTTATTTGCATGAAGTACAGCATCTCATGCTTATGTACCTTTGAGTTTCATTTTTGGTGAAATCCCTATTGATGTCTTTTGCCCATGTTTTTATTGGTCTGATTGTCCTTTATACATTAATTTTATATATTCATGATAAAATCCTTTCTGAAGTATGTGTGGCAAGTCTTTTCTCAGTCTTTTCCCAGTTACCTTAAAGGGCACAGGAATATGCTATCACTCTGTTGATAGTGTCCTTTGCAAAGTTTTTCATTTTCATGAAGCTTAAGTTATATCTATTTTTAATTTTGTTGCCTATGGCTTTGGTGTCTGTCATACACAAGAAATCATTGCCAAATTCTGTGTTGTGAAGCCTTTCCCTTATATAATCTTCTAGGAGTTCTATAGCTTTAGCTCTTATGTTTAGGTCTTTGATCCATTTTGAGTTAATTTGTATGTATTATCTAAGGCAAGGGTCCAACTTCATTCTTTTGCATGTACATATCCAGTTTTCCCAGCACCATTTGTTTAAAGAGTGTCCTTCCCCCATTGAATGGTCTTGGCACCCTTCTCAACAGTTATTTGACCATATATGTTAAGATTTATTTCCAGCCTCTCTATTCTGTTCCATTGGTCTGTATGTCTGTCTTTATGCTGGTACCACACTGTTTTGATTACTATAGCTTTGTAGTAACTTTTCAAATCAGAAGTATGAGTCCCCCGACTTTGTTCTTTTTCAAGATTGTTTTGACTGTTCAGGGTCCCTTGAGATTTCATGTGAACTTTAGGGTTTTTCTGTTTCTGCAAAAAACATCATTTCAGTTTTGATGGAGATTGTATTGAGCAACATTTTATAATTTTTATTGTACAAGTCTCATCTCCTTGGTTAAATCCTAAGTACGTTGACCCTTGAACAAAAGGGGGTTAGGGGTACCACCCCCAGGTAGTAAAAAAAATCTACATATAACTTTTGACTTCCCAAAAACTTAACCGTTAATATTAATAGCCTACTGTTGATGAGAAGCCTTACAGATAATACAAACAGTTGATTAACACATAAATAGACTAGTATCTACATGTATTTTATATGTTTATAGCTTTTTCTTAATTTTTTCAATATTGCTAGGGTATGCAGTTTATCTGTGAGGTTTTTCAAATTGTCACACATCTCCAAAAACTTTTCCAATATATTTATTGAAAAACATCCGTACGTAAGTGGACCCACACAGTTCGAACTTGTATTGTTCAAGGGTCAACTGTATTTTATCCTTTTAGATGGTATCATAAATGGAATTTTTTTTTAATTTCCTTTTTAGATTGTTCATTGTTAGTGTGTAGAAATGCAACTGATTTTTTTGTTAAGGTTTTCTACGTATACAATCATAGGATGGATATTTTCTTAACATGCAAAAATGTGTTATACCTTAATAAGAAAATCAGCGTCATACTTAATGGGGAAACAGTAGAGGCATATTCTTCTAGTTTTCACTAGAAGAGTTTATGTTTCGATAAGACTGTCCAGTTTCTAAACCTTGAATAGAGTTCCCCTCTGAAAATATCTGTATCTGGTGCCAGTTTCATTTAAGAATTGCCTTGATGAAGCAATAAAAATTATTAATGTTATTAAACCTCAACTCATACAGTCTTTTCAATATGATGTCTAGCAAAATGGGAAGATACATAACTGCATACTGAAGTGGTATTATCAAGGAAAAGCACTTGTGCTGTTTATCTGATTTGCAAGCTGAATTAGCTATTTTTCATGAATATTAGTTTTACCTGAAAGAACAACTGAGATCCGGGCAAGGTGGTGTGTAGTCCCAGCTGCTCAGGAGGCTGAGGCAGGAGGATTGCTTGAGCCCAGGAGTTCAAGTTTGAGTCCAGCCTGGGCAACATAGCAAGACCCTATCTCTTAAAAAAAATAAATAAAAAAGATGTAGATGTTTGGCAGGAACTTTTCCACAAATGAACAGAGTAACCCTGTCACTTCAAGGAGGACAACTGAAAATGTTTGTTATCAATGATAAAATTCAAGCTTTTGAGCAAAATTTACAATTTTAGAACATTTGATCTGCCTCTGTGAGCTTAAAAGCTTTCCCATACCTAAAGACTTTTTTGGTGAGATTTATTGATTATATTAAGCAATGTGATTTTTTTTTTTTTTTTGAGACAGAGTCTCACTCTCTTGCCTGGGGCAAGTGCCGTGGCGTCAGCCTAGCTCACAGCAACTTCAAACTCCTGGGCTCGAGCAATCCTACTGTCTCAGCCTCCCGAGTAGCTGGGACTACAGGCACA
>RJWJ010020692.1:0-28746 GCA_004363605.1 Indri indri | reverse complement strand
TATCCTTTAGTGGAATTGATGAACAGGTGGTTTTCAGAAGATCACTCAGTATATTTAGCTTCTGAAATTTGAGCAACTCAAGATCTGATTGGCTGCTCTTGCCACATGATAATTCGGAGCCCAGGCTCCACGCAGGCTCTTGCCTGGGGTTCTCAGGAGGGGAGAGTTGGGAGAGGCTTTGCTGCTGATGAAATTTATTCGATAGATTGAAGGTAAGGCCAGTTAATGGCTTTTTCTGTAATGTTCTTTTGGGAGATGTTCCACAACTTCCCTTGAAGTATTTTTCAAGGTTTTGGGTCACAACTGGGGAAATGAGTGGTGGAAATGTGGCTAGGGAAGTCTGTAACCCCCATTACCTCCCCAAGGGCCTATTACTATGTAGCGTATGTGATTAGGGTCAAGTCCTACGCTAACCAATTTATTGCTTGACTGAGTTGGCTCTCTTGTCTAACAAATTTTTTTTTCTTTTTTTGCCTTTGATTTTTTTTCCCCTAAATATATTAGTATGGAAAAGGATCTATGTTCTACGTTCCTATATTTATCCAGTTCCACTGGACTTCATTTGCCTCAGAAGGAGTGGCAGTTTCGCTAGCTTAACAAAACCAGCCACTGCGGGGTGTTGGTTTACATGGCAAACATCTCTGGGCCAAGGGACAGCTGCTCCGAGTCATCATCCGCTTGTATCGAGAGTCCCACTTTCTGGCGTCAAACAGAAAAGGCCTTGAGAGATCCTTTCGTTATTTCCTGAATTAGAAGCTTAGGCCAAAGACCTACAATTTTATACGTACTTCAACCAATGCTTTAAAACTTTGTTATTTTTCAGGTTTGAAAAGGAGCTACAGAAACAAAAGAGAAAACCCGTATAAGCCAATGGTGTTCGGGAAAAGAATAACCCCATTGCCTTGAGGTTTCTATTTTTCTTTCAAAATCTATCGACCGATATATTTTTATGTGTTCTGATTTGAAGCATAGAATATACTGCAGACAGTGGATTAGAACGGTATAGAAAACTAAGTCAGCCCTCTTAGAATTTTGGTGCTATGGGGAAAAATTCCAACTTCTTCTGAAAGCTAAGCTGACCTTCCTTTCACTAAGTGTTTTGCTTGAAAATGTTTTTTCTCCAAATGTTTAACAATTTAAATTCTCTGTTCCTTGAGTCCAAACTCTCTCGCTTCCTTGCCTCAATTTCCTTTTACGACTTTAACTAAATCGATCATGTGGAAGTAGCAATATCCAACACGTTTCGGAGGGCATAAGGAGAAAGAAACGTGAAGCTTCTGTTGTTTAGACCTGTATTCTAAAGGTCTTCTCTCTCTTACCCTGCAAAAATAACTAAATATGTAGCATGGATTAGTTTTAAATTCTATTTTTATAATGTCAGCAGATAATGTCTGTCCTGGGGTTAGATTCTAATGCATTGTCATTTGTGCGGAATGTGAAAAGTTTGTAGGTGCCGCTACTACTCCGGGAAAATGGCAGATGACGATGAGTATGAGGAGGTGGTGGAGGTAAGATAAAGACAAACCGACAGCCACGTATTTTGTGTAGTGACAATCAAAGCCGGGTGGGTGAGTTAATCATTCGAAAAATACATTGTCTATTATAACTTCACAAAGAGTCATCATTAAAGCATAAGAAAGGAATATCTTACGTTCAGCTTCACTATAATTATGTGGGATTTAGAATTGAAAGGAAATATCACTGTTTGCCACTTTTGCTTTTCTTTAAACTCTCACAAAAAAAAAAAAAAAACAAAGACTGGGGTAAAAGTGGATTTTAATTTGTCTTCTAAAACTTACTTTCTTCTCCAATGATCAAAGGGACAGAGATGATGAAGAGAAAGTTCTGAAAACTGAAGTCTGTTTCTTAGTGTCTGCATAGACGCAGAGGAAAGAGTTACTCGTTACTCATAGCTTCAACGAGTTGGTTATAGATAGGACAATATGGGCTCAATATTCAGAATAATCATACATATGAGATTATATGCATGTATGAAATTTTATATGTATATGTGCACCCATGTACATGGACACATACACATATAAATAAATTCATAAAGGTCACAAGTGACAGTTGGAGTCACACTTTCTCACCAACTTCATTATATTTACCCAGGGGAACAAGACTAGCATTTGCTTTTGAATTTTGAATAAGAACAAAGCCCATAGTCAGTATCTTGAAAAATTTCCTTTGAATTATTGGATGACATCTGACACATTTTACCAAGATGTTAATTGTTAATTTGATATTTAATCCTTGTGTTTTTATCATGTTGTGGTTTTTCCTCACCAGCTCTTACCTTTAGCTTCACATTCTAGAAATAACACATAAGGGCTTGGGACTATAATCCATATAAATACATTACCATGAATCTGAATGTGCTTGATAATTACCAATTAATGATTATGATCTAAACATATGAATATTTCCAAGTACCTAAGGCACTTGGAAGCAGTTTTGAAAGTCTCTGTTTTTCAATAAGGACTGACATTAACTAAAAGATCTACCCAGAACCAAATTCCAGACAAATTTGTCTTTGGAAAATTATTTTAGTGACTAGTCTATACTTAGATGAAGGAAATTTTATTTTATTCTATGAATAAAATTGCTTTTATTACTGAAGGATATGAAAAAAAAAACCAACCCAGAATGAATCTCATATGATGCAACATTCAACCTCTCTGGCCACATCTTTCATGCTCAATATTATCACTAGTATGCATTTTACTTACGTCCCCAAGGGTCAGAATAATCACTATCAAATGCTAACACTATAAATTAAATTGTCTTCCTTATGATGATAATACCAGGAATACTTTTTAGCCTCCAACTTAAATATCCTTGTCTTTCTTAACATAATTGTATTCATTTGCCACTGGAAATTTTCCTTAGTGCTAGACTTGATTGATTTAACTAGATGTCATAAAAAATGTAGGGGGCTATTTTTAGGTGTCCCATCTTTGCCATTTTGTTCTCGTTACTGCTTCTGGGTCTGACCAGCAGGTGATAAACTAATAGAGTGCCTGCCAGAGAGTGTTGAACTGAGGTCTCTTTGATCTCCCAAAGGATCATGAGAATGGGATGGTAGCAGATTTGCAAAAATGGTTAGGGAAGAGTTCAGAAAATAGAGAGAAACTAGCTTTAAAAATATATCTCCTACGGATCTTGGACATCTGAAATAAAATTTTACTGTCACTCTCTACTCATACTTAAACTTGGAAAGAAAGAGAAAGAAGCAAGGATGTACTATCTAATTAGTGGCACAGATCTAAAAAAAAAGTGAGATTTGGCATACAAGTTAATGCCAACCATTTGGATAATGTTGCCTTTTTTATAAGCTTAATTCTAGGATATATTTACCAATGGTGAGAGTGCAGCAAAGGTAAAATTGGATAGCTCCCAAAGAGCTGCTTTTACTTGGATGCTGAGAAAATCCAAAATAGTTAGGAATCTTTCATTTTAGTTCAATATTTCTTCCCAAGCCACTGATGTTTTGTGTGTCCAGAGGCATGGCTCCATGTGACATCAGCATCAAACAATGTTTCCTGAAGTGTCCAAATGGTGTTTCTCATGTGCTGAAGTCACAACTGTGAAAGAGCAACTCTCTGTCCTGTGAGAGCTTGCGATTGCTGTTGCTATGTATAAGGACACACAAACAGAATTAGATTTTAAATTAAAAAAATAGCACAAGAAAAAAAAACACACAAAAACAAAGGACGTTAGACAAGTTTTATACAATTGTGCCCGAAGGTGAGATAGACCAGGTGACCTATTGAGAACAGTTAAATAATTTGGTGATGGTTTTCCCCTCCCCTTGAGTACTGTATATGTTTTGGTGCCAGCGATAAGAAAAATGAAGCAAAAAGTGTTACAGATTTTGTTGACTGAGAAAATGAACCACGTGTTTCATTTTTATCCCTTTCTTGTGTGGCTTGACCTACAGAAGCCTTTCCTTCTGTTCACCCCGCAGAGCTGGGTGAGGCTGGGGGCAGGATTCCTCTCTCCTTACACGTCTGAAACCAAATGTCAGCCAGTTCCTATCTGCGTCTATTTATTGCTGGTGATGTCAGAAGCAGAACAAAAGTAGACTCGGTTTCAGATCCAGGCTGCAGGCACCTCAGGGCCACCAGTGGCAATGGCAGCCTACCTTTCCCACATTTTGCAACGAGGAATCTTCTCCTTTTTCCCTTCTTCCCTTGGCATGTGCAAATGGTCATCTTAGCACCCAGTTCAGAACCATCATGCTATTGAAAAAGACTCACCCTTTACTCCAGAAGAAACACTTATTACTAAGTAATCAGGCGGGGACAGGAATCATTGAGATGCGTATATGCTTTTGGATCTTATTGTTTCCATGATACAATCCATCTCAAAATTTATTCACACTGCGGTTTCTGTTGTGTCTTATTGTTACTTAGTAAACAGCGAGTTTTATCACAGTTCCTCTCTGCCCAGCCCACACACTCAGGATCTTATTGTTATATTCTGTTCTTAGCAAATTCTATCTTGGGGATCATAAGAAAAAAACTTTACTTGTCCCTGTAAAATAGCTTCCCCTGATTACAAACCAGCCTCAGACACTTTTCTCATCCCTCTGCATTTCTTTGTCCAGTCTGAGGGCGTTCCCTTTGGCTTTCGTGAAGTATCATAAGGTGAAAATGGTTTCAAAGTATGAACAGGCTGCCTCACCTACTCCCTCCCCACAGATATTCCAAACCGGCTCAGTTAGTGAAGTCACCTAAGTGGTTCAGCTGAGGCAAGGGAGAGGTGACTTCTGCTTTTGGTTCTCATGACGATGCCTCTGTGCTCTGTTTACAGTACTACATAGAAGAGACAATTTACGAAGACGTGCCGGGAGAGGTAAGGCCCCGTCCACACGTACATGAGCTACATTCTCATTAAAGCAGGAAGAGCCTTCTCCTCTCTCAGACTCCCAAGGCCACAAAGATGGCAAGGAGATTATCTGAGAGAAGATCCTTCACCGCACCTGTGCCCTGAAGTTGGTGTTTAAAGCACAAACCTTACCTGTTTGACAGGTTACTTTACCGTTTTTGCTATTCGACATCTCCAGGAAGGCAGGGGATTTTTTCCCATTGCTCATGCGGTATTTTTCTTGTAGATGATGCTAATTTGGGTAGTGTCAGTGGCCATCACCACTCTCTGACTGCAGCAAGAGGGATGGCCTTGGCCTTGGCCTTGTGATCGGTATAGGGACCAGCAGTTCTATTGTGCAGAGTTGTAACTTGTAGGACACCACCTCTGCCACCAGGGACGGTGCCTTCAAGGTTTGTTCCTGATGATGCATTGAAATGTTACTCAGATTTTAGCACGTTAGGAATTCTGAGAAAACCATTCCCATAAATATTCCAAGTTGGATCCCTTTTTTCCCCCGCCAACGTGAACTACTTCTCTCATGGAGCTGTTTGTCTTTGAGCATGACAAACAGTGATATGGATGGTTCACCGTGAAGCCTGCTCAGAGAGCCTGTGACTACTAACATCTGTAGATGCTCCAACTTGGTTAGTTTCTCACAGTCCATTATGCATTAGTGACAATTGGCAGAAAGCAGCCCATTAGTAATGATCTGACAACACTACGAGGAGTATTCATGGATGTACAATTTCCTTATTAGGTTCTCTTTGCATAATTGATGCTAGAGCTCTTCCTTTGGTACAGATGATACTAGCTGTGAAGAAAATGGTACTGTGAGATGGATTGAAGACTTGGATCCTTATCTTCTTTTCTTATATTCAGTATTTTTAACCTTGGACTAGACCCAAACTTTGAGTCTTAGCTTCTTCCACTATAGCCTGCTGTAATTTCCCACCCAGTACATAGAGAGGACTGTTCTGAGGATAATTAACTAATTATGTTGTCATCATTATTCTTGCCCACCTAAGCATTTATTAGTGTAAATGGCACTCCAGTTCACATTAATTAACGGATTAAGCCAAGAGAACGGTAATCTCTTACAATACTGATGTGATTCGTTTTTTTAAAAGTGCATTATTCTTTGTCTCATTCTGCTGTGGAGAAGCCTCAATTGCCTGCAGAACAAGCAACCATTTTTCTCTTAGTCACTTAAAAGTTAAAGTCAAGAATTTGAGCTTCATTTGATTGTCTTAACCTTTTGTGTCCCAATCTCAAGTTTGCTTTTTACTTTACCCAGACAACTTAAAAATATTTTCAAATGCTTAAAAATTTTTTTATTTCTGATTTTAATCTTACCTTGAAGTCTTTTTGCAAATGCAATTTTAAGGCAATGTTGTAAATTAATAAGGTGTAACCTTTTAACTCCATACCGTCTCTAACAATCACCATGCAGATTTATGTAAAATAATGTGCCTTCATATGGATAGAGTGTGTGGTTTACTGCTTTGGCCTATTTTAGATATGGAGAAGTAACATCAGGAATGTAAATTGGAGTTAGAATAATACATACCAAGATTATTTTCATCACATTGTTGAACTACATGTTAAATTTTCAGACAATAACAGAATACTATGAAACTACGACTACTAGCACATCTGACTATGAGCAACCAGAAACTTCCAGACTGGCCCTGGCACAGCCAGAACCGGCAAAGCCAGTGGAGAGGAAGAGGGTCATCCGGAAGAAAGTGGACCCTTCAAAGTTCATGACCCCCTACATTGCACACAGTCAGAAAATGCAGGATCTTTTTAGCCCAGTAAGTTTCAAACAACTTCTGCTAACGCTGTTTTATTATTGAGAAATTACTGATCTCAATCGACTCTGTTTTGGATGCTGGCTGGATTTTGTTTCTCAATCTTGTATGAATCAAAAACTTATTTTGCAAAAATATAGGCTCTTGTGACTCTTGAATTTTCCTTTTATGCAACTCATTTGTAATATTATAGCATCAGAGAAAGCATTCTTATTAAAATTAATGAGATTATTCCTGCAAAATAAGTGTTATAAGGCAATTATAAAGCATTTATTGGTGTTTAATCACTCACTATTAATCAGAAAGATGAAATCAGAAATACAGATTTAATTGAAGTCTGTTCAGGGAAGCTACATAACGTATGTTTAAATTATGTCTGGCCAAAATAGCCTTTTAAGTAGACTAGGTTATAGTATCTGAAAAGGTCTCTAAGAGGTGTGTGCTGAAGAAGAACATGTATTTAGAAAACCAAGATCAGGCTAAGAACTCATTTTGAAATTGAGGATCAGAACGTGTGACTCTGCCATGGCTGCACATTGGAACCCCCTAGGAGCCTTAAAACTACTGATGCTCAGGCCACTCTAGTTTAATTGGTCTGGGGTTGGTACCTATGCACAAAGATTTTTATAAACTGCCCATGTGATTTTAATGTGCAGCCCGGGTTGAGAATCCTTGTACTTTACGGTCCCTGGTCCTTAAATCCCCATGAATAGTCTGTAAGTTACACTGATTGCCAGCAGATTTAGATGCATTTCAACAGACTTAATTTATTGACTGTCCACAGTGGGCTGAGGTCTCTCTGGGTGGCTTGATTGTGTATCTTCTGGAGGCTGAGAAAAAGGAAAGGTAGCTCAGGGGAACACTGGATTATGGAGGACTAAATTTTATGTCAAAAGCATCCTGTTGTGGTTGGCCAATAAATATTCACTTTTAGTTAAATATTAACTCCTGGAGACTATTTGGTAAATTTGCAGTTCAGAGCCTTGAATGATCTAAGACTTAGGTTTCTAAAAACAAAGTTTTCTTGCCTCCTTTATTGCTGCAGTATTCATCAAAGATAGAAAAAGGTTTGAATCAATTTATTGCTATAAAATCTCATTAATTCAGATGCTATGAACCCAGAATTTCTGATATTCTAATCAGAATGTTGGCAAAGGTCTATAATATTTTTTAAATGGTTAGTAACTAAGTCAATAGTGTAATTTAGGTAGTTGACTATTTCACTCAAGAGTACCCTTAAAGCATTTGTATTGATAATTATGCACATTATTATTAAAGCAAGAATCCATTGTGTAGTTAGCAGAAATAACAAAATTGCATTTCTTTACAAAATACTCCATCATTCAGACTTTCCATTAATTCAGCTGGTGTCTCAGCTATCCAAACCACTGGAGTTTAGCCTCAACTTCTGAATTGAAATGTTTTGCATTGTATTAGCAATCAAATCTTTTCAGACTTAACTCAATTTCTATATTTATTTTCTAAAATAATTGAGGTTCAGGCTTTTTATATGTGCATTCAGACAAGAAAAAAAACATTGAGAGAATCATTTTAGGGTATTTCCAAGACAATAGTCTGTAATAAATTTGTACTGCTTCCAGGATCCAACCATGTTTAGGAAGAACAATTAACAAATCTATTTTAGTTTTTGCTGAGAGTCAGGGTAGGGGACAAAAAGAAAGCTATTACAATTGATAATTGTTATAACTTGGAGAATTTTTTTTTTTAATCAGATAGGGATGCATATGTTGCCTGAAATTTCTGCTGCTGTCTTGTCAGGTTTTAGGCTAATATCTGATATTCTTTTCAGAATAAATACAAAGAGAAGTTTGAGAAAGCAAAAGGACGGCCATACGCCAGCACAACCGATACCCCAGAACTTCGCAGAATCAAGAAAGTACAAGATCAACTCAGTGAGGTGGGTAGCGTTGCTGAAAGAAAGGAGAGAGACCTTTCAAAAACATGCCCACCACTGGGGATTGAGGGCTCTGAATATGTGTAGTGAGAATTAGGAGTCAGATTCATGTGAGCTAGTCCAGAAATCTAGAAAAAGCATTGGGCAGAGATTATATTGTTGTAAATGTGAACCCAAAGAGACTTCTGAAAGCTTGGCTTAGCACGTCAGCTTAGGAGGAGACTATGAGTGGAAACTCCAACCCACTGTGGTCCTCCATGTTGGAGCACAGTGAGGCCAAGCAGCGGCAGGTGGAAATTCAGCCAGGAACGCAGACAAGCAGTGCATGCAGGTGCTTGTGGATCTTTGAAGACCACAGTTTTTCTGGCTAAAATGCAGAAACTTTCCTTCGTGATGCAGATAAAGAGTCATTAGGTTAATGCTCTTTGGTCGTAAGGTATTCTTTAATACACTCCCATGTTTATGCCTGTTCTGAACTCTAATTGTGCATTATTTCTGCAGGTTAAGTATCGAATGGATGGCGATGTTGCTAAAACTATCTGTCATGTAGATGAAAAAGCAAAAGATATTGAACATGCAAAGAAAGTGTCGCAGCAAGTCAGCAAGGTAAGGCCGCGGTATTGTCGGCTGGGATACTCCATAGCATGTGTATTACCTTTGCCTTGTCTTAGAGGAGAAAACTGGACAGGCCTGATGCTGCACACCAGGCACAGACAGTGTGAATCCAATGCCCACATACATCAGGCAGGCTGCACAGATGACTGAAATGGCTCGTAGGAGCTGAGGGTGGGTTAAAGAGTCCGCGCCCTGCCCAAAGAGGCAACCGAGCCTCAGCTCCAGGCAGTCACTGCGCAAAATGCAGTCCCAGTGTCACCGGAATCTCTTAATTATTTTCTAAAGAAGTTGAGGAGCTAAATTTTCATGAAAAATTTCCAAATTTCAAATGTAGGCAACTAATTAAAAACATTTTAAAATACCATACAAATCAAAAGAAACACGCCTGCCTGCCAAATTGAGTCAATGACTGATTGGTTGCAACCTTTGAAAGGAATCTATAGGGAATTAGAATCATGATTTAGTTAAAAAAAATTAGAATTTTCAAACAAAAGTTTACTACTGCAGGAAAAGTAATACAGGACATCGACATGGTCAGTGTTTTCCTAGTAACACGCCGGCAGCCTTTGTGCAAGGATGCCTTCGCAGCTCTCCCTTTGTTAAGTCCTCATGCCCTTGGGTGAGCCATCAAGCCACAGATCCTCTGCGTTTTCTGTCTAGGTTTTATACAAGCAGAACTGGGAAGACACCAAGGATAAGTACCTGCTTCCCCCTGATGCCCCTGAACTTGTCCAGGCCGTTAAGAACACAGCCATGTTCAGTAAGGTAAGGGCTTCTGCCTCATTGCTCTTCTGTTTTCCTACACAATCCCATCATATACTTCACCGTGAACGATACTTGGTAAATTCTTGATACTCTGGAATACAGTTCCCCAGGCTTTTTGTGAGTAGCCTTGGGACTTATGGGACTGTAGCGGTGGGGCTTGGCCAAAGGAACTGTGAGGAAATCTCCTGGGCAGGGTGGTGGAGAGAGTAATCCTGCGCAAGATGAGGGTGGGGAATGTCTGGGGAGAAGAAAGATGCGCCTGACGACCAGCCGAGAGATCCACAAAGTGATGGTTTAAATTTTTCTGTAGACCCTGTGCTATGCTTGGGATATCCCTGGCTACTCCTCTCCTTAGAGGTTTATGTTGTGACGGACACTATGTGAAGTGCTTCCCGGTTCCTCACACTTGCGCTAGCACTTGTTGCAGGAGGCAGAGATGAACCAAAATCAGGCACATCTGCTGCTCTGAAAATAAGATCTGCCAGGAGAAGCAGGTCACGCTATTATTAAAAAAGACTTGGATTGGATGGAAAGGGGGAGGTTATCTGTGGATTTCATTTACCTTTGCTCTCACCTTGCCCTTGGTTCTTTATGCCACTGATGGATGAATTCAACATTATGTATTTTGTGTAAGCGTGATCGCACCTTCTCATAGCTTTTCACTCTTTTCTGATTTAGAAACTGTACACTGAAGACTGGGAAGCAGACAAAAGTTTGTTTTACCCCTATAATGACAGCCCGGAACTGAGGAGGGTTGCCCAAGCCCAGAAAGCTCTCAGTGATGTAAGTGAAGTGCAGTTGGCACCACTTAGGTGTGCGAGTCGGGAAAACTCGAATTACAACTTCTGACCAGATGTTTACTGTGCCTTTTCTTTAGAAAAGACTAAATGCCATATCACATAAGAGTACATCTAAAATCGATATAATTTATGATGTTTAATTTAAATTAGATACAATTTACACTTTATGTTAAATATAATTTAGTCTAATTCCCTCTTCTTATAGGTGATGAACCTGAGTCTAAGGTTACATAGGTAGTTAGTGGCAGAGCTCAGATCTGTGATTCCAATATTCTTCCCACTACAGCATGAGTCCTTCTTTCCCCTTGGCTCTGGCTGAAGTAGTTCTGTGACAATAGAGTGACATTTAAAAAAAACTATTGGAATCACAGATGCCTTTCCAAATCTATTAAATAAACAATGATGTCGAAGGTTTTTGCCTTGTTATCCCAATCATCAAGCCTGAATTGGGGTGCAGCTCCCTTTTTCTGCATGGGGGACCTGACTGGTGTACTTGTCAAAATGTGTTTGAGTAGTTATCTCACAAAGAGCTCTTGTCATCAGCATACGTAGAGGATATTTCAGAGTTAGCAAAAAATCAATAGTCCCATTTGCCAGAATTTTAATATCGTAGACATTGAATACAGTATATTAGAGGAACTTAGAAGGCCTAATAGAGTCCTTAGGTTTGAAACCAGGGGCAGCAGCAGAGAGCCTCCCTTAGGTTTAGCACTTCCCTTTGTTTTGAGGTACTTTATTGCTTGACTCCTGGATTTGCCAGAGGTCATATTGAAAATCCAGACCACTGCTCTAGTCTTTAGCAGAACACCATTTTATAAAATGACAAGTCATTTGACATACAATTGTCAGCTAGACCCCTAGAACCTCTTATACTCATGCAGATTTAGCTAGTTTGTTGAGACTTATTGGGATTTACTTCCGATGGATTGGAGGGCCCCATCTTCCCCTGAACCAAAATTATACAGACTCATTGATGGTATGCTCACCTTTTTAGGTCTAATGTTTATTGCCACTCATTCAATATTATCTGCAAGTTTAGTGTGCATATTTTCTATCCCACTTTCCATGTAATGGGTTAAAATATGGCACAGATATACTCCTATCCTTCCATAGGTATGCTAGGAAATAGAGAAGGCATAACAAAATTTTGAAGTCATGTAGTACATTGTAATTTTTAGGGTGTGGGTACATCCTGCTTCTCTTTTAAGATTAGCTTTTCAATTCTGTGTCTTATGGATTCCTAATATTGTTGTGTGGTCTTTATCAAGTGATCAGTAGTTACTTATTGAAAGTCCCTTATGCATGTATACCTGGCAGGTTAGAAACCTACTACAAGACGTTTTCATCCTTTCTTCTGAGAATTTATAATCAGGCTGGCAAAATAAGAGTGTTATATGTTAAACGACGAGCAAAAAGTTAAGATCAAAACAAAGTCCAACAGTCTAATTCTTGCTACAAGAAAGATAGGACACGTGTGAGTAATCAGAGACAGCCACGTGGAGGTGGTGATCCCGAGGGCATGGGAGGTGATGAAGAAGAAAGGCATTTTGAGTTGAGGGAGCCCTTGAAAAGGGGACAGAGGTGATGTTGAGTCTGGAGTTTTAGGGGACAAAGGAAGTGACTGGTGGTGCCTTGTTTGGAGGGCATTTCCAAGAATACCAGCAGCTAGAACTTGAAAATGAGACCAATAGCTTTGACGTGGTACGAAGAGCAATAAAAGACATCATAAGATTCTGGAGAGGAAAACAGTGTGTCAACAGTAGAATCTGGAGGAATTTTGATGGGGAGGATGGTGGATTGGGACTAGAAAAAACTGGAAAAATTGGATAATTTGCTAGTCTGAACAAACAGTGGCTCAGCTGGTAAAGATGCATTAATGGCGAGAGAAATAGAGTTGAGATGATGGAAGCAACGTTCAGATTATGGCATCCTGTGGATAAATTAGGAATTTGGTACCATTGCATAGCTGTGAGATCAGGACACGAATTAATATTTGAGAGTCATCAGAACAAATGTGATAGCTGAAGACAGGAAAACGTATGAGGGAGGCGGAAGAGTGCATGGCCAAGGGCAGAGCTTTGGAGGACATCCACACTTAGGGCGTC
Source organism: Indri indri (assembly GCA_004363605.1). Lineage (NCBI taxonomy): Eukaryota > Metazoa > Chordata > Mammalia > Primates > Indriidae > Indri > Indri indri. The sequence continues at coordinate 15,860 of RJWJ010020692.1, read as the reverse complement.
TGGAAAGGAGCCAGCAAAAGGATGAGGGAACAAACAGAGAAGTTGAAGGGGAACCAGAAAATGCCATGTCATGTAAGCCTTGGGAGAGGTTTCCAGGAAGACGCTTAATCTCCCACTGTCTCCCTTTATCCATAAAATGGAGGGATAAAGGTTTCCCTCCATGCCATGCTGTGGACTTTGAAAGGTTGGCCATTATTTTTCAGCTATGACAGTAGAAGACATAATGAAGGAGAATGTACAATAATGAAGTGGAACTTTCCCCACCTTTCCTCAGAAAGACCTGGCAGTTAAGGCATAGCTTTTATTTTTATTGCAGACCAAGTATGCACTCAGTATCAGATTACTGCCATGCCTATTAATACTGTGGTCAGCACCATGAACTACACTTGCCGGGCATGAAACCCTAAGCAAGCTGTTGTTCACAGAACATACCACTGGACAGACATGTAGATTTCTGGCTAAGGACTTGGGTTTAGAGGTTCCCTCTCCCTCTCCTGTACTTTCTTCCTGTGTCCCTCTTAACCTTATTTAGCATGTTTTCCTTATTGTCTAAGTAGAGACTATTAATACTTTGCACGCGCTAAGAGAATCTTTAGGCTGTTCCAGACTACAGAATTCTAACTAGACAGAGTTCTGAACAAAGTTCCTGAGAAATTAGGACTTCTAGATCCGATTTCTCTGAAAGTTCTTGACAGGATGACATACTTAATAAGCATTTGTCCTGTTTGAATGCTGCTTTCTCCCTAAGGACTTAGCCAGCCATGGAAAATCAAGTTGCCCTGTACCTAAAATAAAGTCTTTACTTACAAGAAGTTAAACAGTGGAATTTATGTAAACATATTTTTAAATCTGTCTTTTGTATTCCAATTGATTTAATGTTCATGAAAGCTTATGTTATAGGCACTAGGTAAATTTTATTAGGGTAAGATATGGTTAGATTTGGTCAAAGCATGAAGATGATTGGGACCTTGGAGTGATTGGGACCTTGAATACTGCCATGTGAAAGGAAAAGTAATCTGTAGAATTTGTGTGGCGGAAGAGCGGGGAGGATAATTCTCCTCTTCCGACTACTCCTGTGGCCTCAGTGTGTAAGACACATGTTCAGAAATGAATCATTGATACCTTGCTCTAGCCTGGTACTATGCAGGCCACAGGGTTCCCAGTGAGAGGACATGTCCTCTGCCATCCCAGATTCACAGTCCAAGGAGGGACAGACATGTAAACAACCAGTTACAGTGTCATCTGACAACTCTTTTAAGAAGATAAGGGCCCAGCTGAGTGAGATCTGAGGGGTTCATCACATCTGCATCAGGAGTCAGGGAGGGGTCTGGACAGGACATCGTGCCTGTCCTGAGCCGTGGAGAGGGAGCAGCAGTTTGCATGCAGAGGAGGAGAGGGCATAAAGTGCAGCATGTATGAGGTCCTGAGGCATTTGAGGGCTTCATGTGTCTGGGAACCTATGAATAGTTCAATGCAGAACTATGAATAGTTCTGCATTGTGGGAGGCAGGGGTCGTGACGGGTGGAAGAAAAAAGCCGGAGGAGTCAGTAATGAAGAAAGAAATGAGAGCAGGAATGAAGGGGATGCGTGAGTTACGGACACGATACTTATTTGCAGGAGAAAGATAGAGGCCTTTTATAGGGTGCAGGGAAGGGGCTAATGAAGAGGGAGAGGTGGAAGCTATGGGAAAGAGAAGGAACAACTGATTGAGCTGGATATAAAAGAGGTACCAGGGGAGATGGCACCTGGTGTGGGAGCCGTGCTCTGCGAGGGGCGGGCGCAGCAGGGGTGAGCATGGAGGAGACAAGTGTACGGCCTCTCTTTACTCTATAGACGAGGAAGCTGAGAGTAAGATGGAGTTGACTGGGGTCTTAAGGATAGTGTTGAGGTTTTATACTAGCCCCTGGGAGCAGGAACCGACCGGAGACACAGCATGGGATCTTCATTGAAGACAAGGGGACAGCCGAAGTCACAGAGTATTGGGCACAGAGCCCTAAGCAGACTGTTGCTCACAGAACATACCACTGGGTAGGCTCCTAGACTTCAGGCAAAGTGCTTGGGTTCAGAAGCTCCCTGCCCAGTATTTCTTCCCGCATCTCGCTTAACCATACTTATTGTGTTATCATTGCCCAATCCATAGAGTTGTGTGATTTTCTTCAGTAGCATTCGGCGTCCTGGGTATAAGAAATAGAGAAAGCACGTGGTTGAGTTGATTCAGAGCTGAGGGTTTGTTAAGCGGGTGTGAAAAAAAGACAAGAGATTGGGAGTGGAGGATGCTGGTTAAGAGAATAATTGCAATTACAATTCATGGCGTGGAAACGAATGGAAGGAAACAGGTCTGGGGCCCGTGAGTCCTGCAGAGGAGGGAAGAGTCAAAGAAATAGAAATTACTAGTGATACTGAGAGCAAGGGCATGTCACATCTATGAGGATAAATTATGGTCACATGGAATAGTACAATTTAAGACTTCAAATAAAGATGAAAATATAGTCTTTTTCAAAAATGCCAACAAATGGGATGTGGAACATAAATAATTTTTTGTCTTATTTTATCAGGTTGCCTACAAAAAAGGTCTCGCTGAACAGCAAACTCAATTCACACCTCTGGCCGATCCTCCAGAGATAGAATTTGCCAAGAAAGTAACCAAACAAGTGAGCAAGGTAAGTAAATAGAGCTGGGACACTGTCTTCCTTGAAAATCCTGCTTAATCATTTCAACCATCAGAAAAACTAACCAAAGGCAAACCTAAAGACAGAACATAAACGCTAAGAGTGTTTTTACATATGACCCCCAAAAACTCAACAGCAAAAGCAATGCATCCATGACCATCATGAACTATGTTCATGAACGTATATCCAGCTTGATGACTCAGTAATTAAAAAATGTGAAAGTTACCTTTTGAAAACAGAACCCATGTCCTAATGTCACTTGACATTCTTACTTCTAGGAGTACTGCTAACAGAGTAAGCAAGTTAACCACACCCGTCCACAAGGATCTGGTTTAGTTCAATGTGAAGACCTCATGTAGTTGGATGCGGTCAGTCAGACTTGGAAAATTCAGACAGAATGAGTGGGCTCCCAGACAGAGCTTAGCTGACAGCCGTGGGCAGTGCACCTCGTAACTTTTAAGGCCCTAGCAAACGGCTTAGTCTGCCTATATTTAGGCCGGTATACTAGCTGTGAGGAATGCAGCCCTGTCAAGGAATGCACAGAGACAGATGTTCAACTGATGAAAATGCCCATGTTAAATTCCTATTTTAAATTGGTCCAAATCAGGGCACTTTCTCCTGGGATACTGCTGGTTTTAAATACCTTTCTTTGCCCTCTGTGGAGTTGAGTCTCAGTTTGGTTGTCTGTTTAGAATTTTGATGGAAGCTCAAGATTTCTATCTTTTTAAGTATTTTGGGGGCAAAGCATTTGTCTAGTGGAGGAGAAAGAAGAAAAGATAAAGATGATACGTCTATCTGGTGATGTTTTTTAGTGTCCGATGTTGTAGATTGCCTAACTGTGTAACCAGGGACTGTTTGGATAAAGGATCTAATAAGTATACTAAGATTTCACTAACAGAAATACCACCAACCTGAAATGTTGCCCAGGGCTAAGCAGAAATTAATTTTAGAACTGCGCATAAAAAGATCGTCTACTGAAAGTGTTGATATTGTAAATAAGATTGGGAAGAAGGACAATTTATCTTTTTGGAAGAAAAATAAAAAGGTATTTTCAAGTGATCATTTAGAAAGCAAAAGGAATCTATTTTTCAATTTTTATTTAAAGCATATTTTAAAAAGATATCTTTTACCTTATTTGAGTATGCAGTATGGGTACTTAAAAGTGATCTTTAAAAAATCACTTTCTTAGTCCTCTATAATCATTCTCTACAGCAATTTAGACTTGCCAGTTAGCTTAGAGCTGTCTTCTTCAGTATGGTAGTAACTAGCCACACGTGACTAGTGTGCACTTGAAATGTGACAAACTGAGTGTATTAGTCAGCTTAGGCTTCTCTAAAAAAGTACCACAGGCAGGGTGGCTTAAACAACCAACATTTATTTCTCATAGTTCTGGAGGCTGGAAGTCCAAGATCAAAGATTCACTTTCTGGTGAGGGCCCCCTTCCTACTTTGCAGACAGCCACCTTCTCATTGTCTCCTCACATAGTGGAGACAGAGAGGGAGCTCTGGTCTCTTCCTCTTCTTATAAGGACACTAATCCCATCATGGAGACCCCCCACCTTCCTGACCTCATCTAAACCTAACTGCTTCCCACCTCTAACTACCACTACACTGAGGGTGAGGGCTTCAACATATGAATCTGAGGGTGACACAAAGTTCATCCCGTAACACGCAGAGTCCTATATGTGAGAAATGTACACTGGATCTTGAATACTTAACATGAAAAAAAAAGAATGTGAAAAATAGCTCATTAATTATTTTTACATTGATTATGTGTTAGAATGTTAATATTTTGTATCTACTGGGTTAAGTGAAATACATTATTAAAGTTCATTTCCCACCTGTTTGATTTTACATTAAAAAAAATGGCTAGCAGGATGGCTTGCATTATATGTCCCTCGTACTGCACCACTCTAGGTAGGTAAGGTGACAGTGTTGGGTACTTTGAAAGCATTGCCAGACCGGAGTTTGACCTTGTGGAATAATGATATGAGCTAAAGGGGAGGGTGGCTATGGATGAAGGTCACCAGATTTGGCCATGGTGACATTATTCATCTCAGTCTTACCTGGATTTCAAAGTTCCTAATGATTACTATGCATCCAAAATAATAGTCATGCTGGGGAGCAATGCTCGTGATGGGTAGGAGTCCATCCAACAACAAACCATGCGAGAGTGACTTATCTGTGGGACTGTCTTCCCTTCTCTTGAAGTCTTCCCCACTCTCAAGCAGCTTTGACCCATGTTTCAGCAGCATCATATCTTCTTTCTCTCCAAAACAGGTTTAAAAAATATCTCTTTTATCTTCTCACGCTCATGCATTTAAACTCAGCATTTTCTTGTGGAACTATGTCTCCCAGATCCATCCTTTGTCTTACAGCTTCCAGTTCAGATAGTAATGATCACATATCTGCACTGATTATATGAATGTTACATTCTGTTTACCAGCCTTCTTTGCTATATACTTGTCAGAATCAATTTTGTCACCTTGGTCTTCGGCCAAAGCCATCGGCTAGGTGCCATCACTGCCTCCTGGCTCAGCTGCGTTTTGTGGCTCTGACATAGATGGACGGGCAGAGTTGTTTATGTGAGCAGGCACTACAGGTGAGGAAACAGTGCACACTGTGACCAGCCGAAAGTGGGGTTCTGAATGCAGCATTGGGAAGTCCCCCTAGGGTCTCTGTGCCTGTCTCTCCACTCCCTTCCAGATTCACGGTAGGAAAAATATAAGATTGCAGGTTGGAGTTTCCGGTTGATACCGGACTAGAATTTAGAATTAAAAAAAAAAACATCTTTCAGTGACATATTGTTACACAGCATGAAAATGCCAGGCTCGGATCTTTTGAAACCATGGAAACTCTTCTACCACGTAGGATTAGGGAGACTCCCATTGATTGCACCAGAAGAGATTCAATCGAGACAAGAAGGTGGCCCTGGGCCTACTGTGGGCAATAAAAACACCAGCTGGGACCCTTTATACCCTTCTGAAAGGATAACTTTTCTATGAATGGAGCCATCAGGAGTCCCATTATTTAGCTACTCGCAGAAAAAGAGAAGGGTGATTAAGTGGCTTCATATTCTTTTCATTTGATAACTGCATAAAAACTACAGATGCAGGTGTGGAAAGCAGACAATGAAGCCCTCTGTTTATGTGACACATTAGGTGCCTGGTTTGTGGCCCAATGGAAGCCCCTCATCTGACCATCAGGCAGGAGGGACCATAGTTCAGGGTTCAACCTTAATAACTTACCAGAGAGGGTGCCCCAGAGCTTGTAATTGACTCGATATACTTTTCTTTGTTAAACAAAACAAAAAATTCTGAAAAAGTTAACTTGGTTCTCTTCTCCAGATTTCCATCGATCAACTCCAAACACAACAGAGTTAGAGAGAAGTGTTAGGGGAAACCCTTGGGGTTGGGGTTGGGGGGACAATTGGAGGCTGGACTCCTGATATGGGTAACGCATCTCCTTGTGTTGCCAGACATGCAGGGTGAGACCCCCTGGCTGGTGGAGAGGGTCCCACTTGGACACATCCCTCTCTCTTCCTCTCACTCCTCTTGCGATTTGCCCTTTCTGCTTCTCTCTTACCCACAAATGAGAGGAAAGTCCATAACTTCCTCAGTAGTTAACAAGCGCCAGCCTCCTCCTGTGCAGTGAAAATCTTCCCAGATCCCGTAGTATTCAGGAGTGGATTGTGAGAGATCCATCTTTACCCTGACCCCTGTCAGCTGCTGGGTAGGAGGAAATACCAAGCTGTGGTTCGTGAAAGTTAAGAAAGGAGAAAGGACTTTGGATGTGGGTCTTGGGTGGTCTTACACTCTTGTTTTGCATCTTGTTTTAATCTCTTTTAAAAAAATCAGACAACTATCTCTCACTGTGAGAATTTCCTACTCGGTTTTCCTCAGCAAATCTACATATGTGATACCTATTTCTATAATAGCCCAATGTTTAGACATCCTTAAGAATATCTGCTGTCTTCTCAACTTTAAATTATATTACAGAGTTCTCTGTATCTCAGTTTTGGTATGCATCAGGCCCCGTTGCCCCTTCCCAATCCTAGAGTTTTCCTCCTTCGACAGCAAGTGGGAGGAAAGGCAGATCCCTCTAAAAAGAATTGTATATCAGGAGATCTTAAACTGAGGTGTGTGTACATCAAGAAGCTGTAAGTGTTTGTGGACATTTGATAGCTTCTCAGATTCTTGAAGAAGTCTATTTCCCAAAAAGATTAGACACACTTCTATAGACAGCCTTAGCAAATCCAAAAATCAATTTTATTGACTTCAATTCTTTAAAGCTTCAAAAGAGGAGGGTAGACAAATTAATTGGCAGTATAATGCAAACCTTATCTCAGCAAAGATTTCCATGGAAGAATTGTCCTTCCCCGACATGTACAAGTTTCTTTTTTCCAGAGCTTCTGTCTGTTACGATTATGATGATAATTATTTTTACAATTATTATACCCCACATTTGCTTAACAGTGTAAAGTTTACAAAGCACCCTTTGCTATGTAATTTTATTAAATCCCCAGCAGTCCCTTGTGTAAATATTATTGCTGGCACTTGTGACATTGAAACTTGGAGAGGCTAAGTCATACCTTTGTAATGATGGAATTAATCTTGGGCCCAGAATTTCTGAACTCAGGTCCAGAGGTCTAAAATTTATAGCTATGAAAACCACTTGACTCTTAATTTGCATATTAACTTTTTGAGAAAAAGGAAATGGAGCATTTCAAAGAGGGATGAGCTTCCTTGAACTCTTTCTCATTGGCTATGTACCTCACTCACCCTTAGTTCTTGTTCTGTTGGAGGTCTACCAGAAAACCTCTTTCTTTTTCCTTGAAGGGTATGTTGGAGTGTAAACATACAAACACCTTGAGACCCAAAGGTTGTGTCTGTTAACACATTTCTGTGAGCCACAGAGGGAAAATTGCTGCAACCCAACTTGGGTTCTGGTTTTCTCAGGTTTGGGGTTGGCTAGGTGAATTCCATTCCAGGAACATCTAGGCCAAGGTAGTTCAATACCATGCATCATGGTCTCAGTTCAGTTTAGTGTATGTAGTTAAACAAACATTTATGTTGTAACATCTGCATGCTGCATTTTGTGTTAGATTCTGAGGATATGAAAATGAAGAAGACATATCACCTCTCTTCAAGGAGTTTTCAGCCTGGAGTTGGGGTGGGTGGTATTTGGGAGTAAGATGGGGCATCAGTTCAATGTTTGAATTACTTTCTAGTTCCTATGAAATGTCTTTAAGTCTATACTAGAGGGTCTTATTCATTAACCTGCCAATCAAATTTTATTGTGATTGCTGCTTTCTGGGTAACTAGGAGTTTGAGTAAAGCTTAGAAATTAACAGCTAAGTTCATCTGGCCTGGAAATCTCTCTCTATCTGCCCTCACCCAACTTTCTCGTTGAGTAAATTCACACTACACTGGAAGATTTTTTGAAGACATTTATTAAGGACCTAAGAATGGCCCACTCAAGATATTTTTTAAAAGTTAATCATTATTACATAATTTGTTGTCTTATTTGTCAACTCCTGGGTTGGGCTTGTCTTATTCTCTTCTCTTTTTTCCTAGCAAAAATACAAAGAAGACTATGAAAACAAAGTCAAAGGCAAATGGAGTGAGACACCTTGCTTTGAAATGGCAAACGCCAAAATGAATGCTGATAACATAAGCACAGTAAGTAGGAAGGGATTGCTGATGTCCTGGGAGGGGGACCCCTTTCCTTAATGACTTCTCACCACCTGTGGTACCTAGAGTGGTGCCAGAACACTCGAGGCCCCTCTTCTCAGGGATAAGACCTGGCGTGGAGATCCTGTTAAGAAAGAAATTTCATGAACTCTCTTTTCTTTTGAGAAATATTATTTTGGCCAAATTCCTAATTATTTCTACCTCAATTTTCACAGGAGCAACATGACAAAACCCTCTCACTGACTGCAAAGTGTAGTTAGTACAAATTAAAGGGGCTCTTTTAATTTATGCTTTGCCTGGGGAGCCAAACTGTACATTTTCAAAATACATAGTTTCATCTCACTGGAAAGCATAAGTCTAATTATTGTTTTTCCTTTTTCTTAAGTTCTCTGCTTCTAGGCTTCAAGAGGTCTTACTTGGTGGCCAAGAAAAGCCTTTCTAGTTATGCTTTCAGCCTATTCTAATTGTTCCAAATCTCTGTTAAATTGCTACCCATTTTTTCAATGGTACCATGTTCTCTAATTGTATTCTGACCTGCCTAAACCCAAGAGAGTGTGGCTTTGGGTAGCTTCTCCAAATCCCTGTGTCTTCCCGTGTAAACTCTTGCACAGTGTCTTTCCACAGCAGTCCTCCAGTATGTTTTGTGTCTTGCAGAGGAAATACCAGGAAGATTTTGAGAGCATGAAAGACCAGATCTACTTCATGCAGACCGAAACGCCAGAGTACAAAATGAATAAAAAAGCTGGAGTGGCGGCTAGCAAGGTATGAAGAAATTGTTGCATTTATCTTGATTGTTTGAGTGGGGATGAATTTCTTATAACTCTGGGTCTTGTATGTAATGAATATGGGAAGGGTGGATGGTTCTTGGGGGAACTACCAGGGTTGAGACTAATGGATTCCAGGCATTTGAAGAAGAGTACAATTAAAACAAGAACAACAAAAAAAGGACTTTGGAATTATAATAGGGCTACTCAGATTTTTTTATTTTGTCATGTATGAACAGTAACAATACCTAATTGCTATCTTCAGTATTTCATAGAGTAAAGGGCCTTTTGCTATGCAGAAGTAGAAAGGCTGTAATCTCAGGTAGCAGGACTTCTTCCCCCAGGAAAAGACAATTGGCAGCCGTCTACAAAAATAGACACTTCCACACTCAACACTATCATTACTTTTTTATTTTCCCACTGACTAAGGAAAAACCTGGTTACAGACAAGGTTCATAAATCCAAGGGTGTCTTGGTATGTTCCACAGAGTGACTTTGGTGAATAGTCTGACTCCTTGGCATTCGAAAGCAAGATGGTCATTAAAAAGAGCATAAACTTTGAAGCCAACCACACTTGGTTCTAATCCTGGCCTGGGCTCTGCTGGAGGAGAGAAAGCAGGATGCATCACTTAGAAGGCTATCACAGTGTCCGGGTGCAAGACAGAGGTATTTTGGACCAGGAGGGTAACAGGGCAGGTGATGAGAAGTATTTTGAAAGAAGAGTTGACCCGATTTGCTGACGGATTGGATGTGGGGTATAAGAGAAAGGTTTTGATCTGAGCAGTTAGATGAATGGGGTTTCCCTTTATTGAGATAGGGCAGGTGGTGGAAGGAGTGGGTAATTTTTTTGGAGGAGAGACAGAAGCTCATTTTCAGACATGTTAGATTTGAGATGCCTTTTAGACATCCAAGTGGAAATGTTGGTGGTCAGTTGATGATATGGGTCTGAAATGTCAGGGGGACATATGGGAAGGTTGCATAAATTTGGGAGTTATCAGCATGCAGAGAGTATTAAATGGCATGGCACTAGAGAATCAAGGGAGTGAGTGCAGACAGAAAATACCAAGAACTGAACCCTGGGACCCTTCCATGTGAACACATCAGCAAGATGGGGTAGGAACAAAATCAGGGCAGTGCGGTGTCCTGGGGAGCAAGTGAAAGGAGAAGGCAGTTGTCAAATATGTCAAATGTTTCTGAAATGGATGTACTGATGTCTGTTCTCTGGTGACCTTAACAAGAGCAACTTGGTTGGGTCTGTTTGGAGAAGGTTCATGTGAATGAGAAGAGAGGAATTCAAGATACGAGTATATTTAATTCTTTCAAAGTATTAAATATTTTCCTGGTAAGAAAAGAAGAAAATGGGTAGTAGCTGATGGAAAAGTGGGTAAGAGAGATTTTTTAAGTTAGGCAACAAAAATGCCATGTTTCTATACTGATGGAAAAAATCCAGCAGAGAAGGAAGATTTGATAATGTTGGAGAAGGAAGAAAGGCTGGGGTAATGTCCTTGAGCAGGCGAAAGGGGAAGAGATCTGGTGCTTAAGAGGAGGGGATGGCTTTGCCACATGCCAGGACAGTTTATCCATGTGACATGGGAGAAGGCTGCCCGTCACAGATACAGGTAGGGGGATAGTAGGGTTTGTGAATTTCCCTTCTGGTCATTTTCATTTTTCAAGGAAATATACAATTCTATAAGGTAGAAAGGTTATTCGTGTCTTCCATTCCTGCAGAGTATCCCCTGTGATCCTCTGTGTGGGCTGCAGGGTTGGTGCCTATGCGTTTTGGCTGTGTATCTCCCACCATTGCATACAAAGCTGATTGGCTTTGTTTTCTGAAGTTCTTAAGTGTTGGATTTATCCAGGATTCCTTGAACTTCTGTGGTTATGTTGCCTGTATAAATGGCTTACACAGGGGCTTATGGTCAGAACAAGAACCAGTTTCTTGTTCTAATCCCTGTGGTTATGCTCCTGATAGGGGCTTTTGAATAACCCTGCCCCCTCCAAATTACTGCTTTTGCCATGGCAGGAATTAAAGGTGCAAAGTTGGAAGGGCAGAAGGAGAAGGTGGGGCTTCCCCCATTCATCCCAGCCCAGCTCCTTCCTCTTCCTCCTGCTCCTACAATAAAAGCTGGGGGTGCTTCTAGCTTCCTTTCTTTAAAAATGTGTTGGCAGATAAGGCAGGGGGTGTTAAGAGCTAAGTGAAGTTTCTGCAGCAGCAGGTATCTGGGACATGGTAAGTTGTCATTATTTTGTATCTTTCTCTTTCCTGTTACTTATTTATCTCTCTCTGTCTTTGAGGGCAGGGACCAGGTGTTATTCTTTCTTGTATCTGTCCCAGAGCTAGGCACACAATGGACACCCTGTGGATAACTTTGAATGAATAAATGAATGGGAAGAAAATGCATCCTGGAAATTTATGCAGTTTCTCAACTGCTGTTATGAGTTACTATGAGTATTTTGTTGGTAAAATGTCAAGCTGCCTTTTTTCTAGAGAGAAAATTGATTTGTGATCTATGTCATAATATCCATAATAGAGACAAGGACAAAAATAACCTGTAGAGTTATTTTATCACTTTATTTCACTCCTACAGGTAAAATACAAAGAAGACTATGAAAAGAATAAAGGAAAAGCAGATTATAATGTACTTCCTGCTACAGAGAACCCACTGCTTAGGCAGCTGAAGGAGGCAGGAAATGTCCTAAGTGATGTAAGTTTATTCTTGTCAAAAGTGTTTTTTAAACCTTAGCTGCAAGAGAGGTGAAATTTTTCTCCTTCTGTAATGACTGAATACATATGTAACTTTGCAAATACTTTAGGTTTTGGAGTTTCAGTTTCATTGGAACTATGTAACCACAGGAAAGCATGAATGCCTCCCAGTATGACGAGGGTGGGCCCGTGGGTTTAGTTCAATGGTCAGGGAAATCCTCATTTGCTCATAAGCTTCAGGTACCTGGGCCTCCATATGGGCAAAACCACATTGTAGATGTGTTAGGATTTTGACAGAAGCAGAAGGAGACATTTAAAGATAGGCCTGAGAAACCATCATTTGCAGACAAAGAACTTGAAAGATGCTTCCCTAAGTCTTCACAGGAATTTCTACTTGTGGATTTTTTGAGAGCCCAGCTAAGGCATTAGATTGAAAATAAATTAGGTAAATGAGACTGGGCCTGGTATGAAAAGACTGTTAGCCTGAGACCGATATGTGTGTGTGTGCGAATGTGCGCGTGTGCACAGAGAGTAAAAGAGAGAGAGAAAAGGAATATGTGATCATTTGAGTCTTTCTCTTATGATTAGGTTTGTATTAAGCTTTCCCAATACTTGAGGATTTTGTGTAGCTGAGTGGGTTAGCTGTCTTTTCCTTGTCCCTTGAACTAAGTCAGCACCGTAGGAAATGTGTGGACGTGGTAGGCGGGGTGAAGCGCCAGGTGAGAAGGCGAAAATGGATCTGTCCAAACAGCTCTGCTGGGAAATCAATGCCGAGCACTCTGCTTTCTAAAGGAAAAGCATCTTTATCAAACATATAAAAGCCTAGGTTTAAATCTACTGTGTTGATAAAGACAGGAATATACAAATATTAAAAATGAATAGTGCTATTTACATTTTGAAAACGCCAGATGAAAAAGTAACCATGATCTGCTTTATCATTTGTGTATTTAAAACCAATAATTGTTTCTTGTTGTTGTTCAAGCTAAAGATAAATCCTAGCAGACAAGAAGAGTTCATAATAGCTCATAGCTTGAGTTCTCATATATACCTTATTTTTAAGGCTAATTGTTTGTATAATTAGAGATTTTTTCCCTTGGTACAAGGAGGAAGACAGAGTATGTATTTCTCAACCTATATTAACATTTTCATGAAGTTTTGTTTAAAAAAAAAAAACCCCAAATGATTTGCTGTTGCTCCAAACCTCCGTGTTTGCTGTGGAGCCATCAGTGAGGAAAGAGTATGTGAGCTGAGAGACAGGGAAGGCAGCAATTCAGAAATACACAAGAATCTCTGCAACTAAAGCTTGGTCAGAGGTGGCACACTGGCTTCTTAATTTTTGGAGAATATGACAAACTTAGGCTTTACAATAATTGCTAATAGAAAAGTCTTATGATTCATGACACCCGTGTTAGATTGTCAGTCTTTAAGACAGTTGACAGCCAATAGCTTTTCTTCTTCTTTTGTTTAGTGTTAGAAAATACGAGTGTTATAATCAGCGTGGGAGTGACAAGAATCTACTTTAACTGAGTTTTTCCTTTGACAGAAACTATACAAGGAAAACTATGAAAAGACGAAGGCAAAGAGCATGAATTACTGCGAGACCCCCAAATTCAAGCTTGATACAGTTCTACATAACTTCAGTAGTGATGTAAGCAGTCTTACCGTCACTCCCTCTGTTAAAAAAAAAAGACCCATCATTTCACCAATTAATAAATGAGTTATGTTTTGTCTTTCAGACTAAATATAAAGATTCCTACTTAAAGAATATTTTGGGACATTATGTAGGCAGCTTCGAGGATCCGTATCATTCACACTGCATGAAAGTCACAGCTCAAAACAGTGATGTAAGTTCCAAGACAATTGTTTGATTTTCCAAATACATTTTGGGGGCATTCTTGCAACGGTTCCATCCTCATGTCTGATTTTTTTCCTCATAGAAAAACTATAAAGCAGAATATGAAGAAGACAAGGGCAAAGGCTTCTTCCCCCAGACCATAACTCAGGAATATGAAGCAATCAAGAAACTAGACCAGTGTAAAGACGTAAGTCTGTTGTCCGAACTTTGAATATTGCTGTCCTCCATAGCATCTCAAGATATGTTTACAATTTTGACACTTTTACAAATAAATGTAAACACAGGAAGTATAAGAAACAAAACCTGTTTTGTACTATTTTCCCTTGTTGGCATCTCTCTGTTGCAACAGTTAATTCTAGCTCATTCTCCCAAAGAAGAGTTATCAGGAGTTTGAAGATACAGGAAAGTTTCTCATAAAGCTGTAAGAGCACTCTCAAAGAAACTGCAGTCTAGTTAGGAAAAAACAATAAATGTTTTATTAACTACGAGTTTCTTTTATTTGGGGGGGAAGGGGTTCTGCTTGCTTGGGTCTGACAGATGGCAGTGCTAAACAAACTCCTTGTCTCCCGGCAGCACACCTACAAAGTTCATCCAGATAAGACAAAATTCACCCAAGTTACCGACTCTCCTGTTCTGGTGCAAGCCCAAGTCAATTCCAAACAACTGAGCGATGTAAGTTCCTCTAAGTAGCCAGGAAATCCAATTACGAGGGAGAACATTTCATAACTCTGTACACAAAATCCGATGACTTGTCACATTTATTTTTAAAAAGGCTAAGTTTTAGCAAGTTTAACTTGTGTGTATTTGTAATCACCTAAAATATTTTCCTATTTCCTTGCCTTCATCTTAGGCAGATAGTAAAATGATTCTGTGAAGGAAACTAATGTAGCTTAAAGCGTTGGAAAGAACATGAATTCTAGAGTCAGACTAAACTGCATTCAAATTCCAGCTCTGTCACGTATGTTCCGGGTGGTCAAATGATTTAACCTCTCCCTGCCTCATATTTAAATCCCTCTTATAATTTATGGTTGTTCTGAAGACTAAGTGAAGGGAGACAGGTGCATAGCCCACGCCCTGGCCCAGAGCAGGTATTTAACACGTGGGTTTCTCTCTCCCAAATGAATTTCTGGAAAATGGAGTGTTTGAGACAAGTTTTATCATATAAGTGTTATGGATTTCCAAACTTGTTTTGAACCAAAAGAATAGGAATAAAAGTAACCTCAGTAGATTAATGGCTAGAAAAGAAGGCTTCTATTTGAGTATCAACAGCCATGACGTATGTGAGGGGACACGTACCAGATTTGTTAGGAAAAGTTCTCTGGTGGGTGAGCACTGACAGTGAAAAGAAAGACAGGGCCGTGTCTCTTTCAGAATCTACAGCGCCAATCGTGCTATACTGGAGGGTGTATGAAGGAGCCACCTTATACCATTAGGGTCCTATCAGGGTGACAGGTGTCAAGTGTCCAGCACAAAGGGTCAGTGATGCAGGGTGGCCTACTCAAGCTCTGGGTGTCTCTTTTGATCTTAACAACTTTGTCAGTTACTTTACAAAATGTACTGCATAAGAGGTCTTGTATTTTGGAACAATTCTTCTGAACTAATTCTCTCTCTCTCTCTGTCAGCTAAATTACAAAGCAAAACATGAAAGTGAAAAGTTCAAGTGCCACATACCCCCCGATACGCCTGCCTTTATCCAGCACAAAGTCAATGCCTATAATCTGAGTGATGTGAGTCCCTTACATGCTGTACCTTGTGATATGCTGACAGCCTGTGCTTTTATTTTTTAATTGGTTCATTGCTATTCTGTGAATATTTTAATGCTAAAATGAGAAGAACAGTTAACATTTGTATCATGTTCCTATGTCTCTGCCAATATAACTTTGAATTCACCTTATAAAATGTGTGCGGCAATCTTGTAAGTAGCTTCATACAATTAGATAATCTTGATATATTTTATCTATCCTTCAAAATACCACCATTCATGTAGGCTTAACTGCAAATCTGAATCTCTTAGCCATATATTCATTTTTATTACACTATAATTCATTTTCTTTCAGAACCTGATTTTTTTTAGATACAATTTTATTTCATTTATTTCCCAGGCTTATAATGTCCCTTATTTCACAGAAATGATACTTATTTCTATATGTAAAAAGAACTTGCACTAATGACGACA